>OY282450.1:38097258-38199582 GCA_958295655.1 Palloptera scutellata | reverse complement strand
AAAAGATTTTTGTATAGGAATCGGGCCCATGTAGTACAAGCAGAGACTTCGGCTTTCTTAATATCATCTCATGTGTGCATATATACGCGATCGACTGCGAACAATCGAGTAATTTTGATATTAGCGAGTGATTGACTTCAGAGGAATTTACTGTTCTTGTTAGTCATGTTGTTTTTGCAAGAAATTCCTTTGAGTGCAAATACAAAAAATAAGAAAGAGTGAGAGTGCTGCTGTTCGTGTTCTTCCTGCTGTAGGGGATTTTGTTTATTCGCTCTTTTGTTTGCGACGTTTCCCTCCCCACCACTCCACTCATATGTTACAGCGTAATATTTCGATTTTATTCCTCAATAAAGAGAGTGGAAGAAATGAAATGAAATAAAACATAAGGTGGCCGATTAAGATTTCAGTTCGAAGTTGTAGTTGTTAACTCTTCTAGTTGACGAGTTATAGTTGATAGTTATAGCAAAGATGAAACATTTTTCATGTAAAATTTGATTTAATTCATTGAAAATCAAAAGCATTGTTGATCTCAGTAACTCGTCAACCTTTTTTAATTTTGTAAATACATACATATGTATTTCACTATCAAATGCTGAAAACTTAGTTCGACTAAGGCCATAATCAATATTTTTCCAAGTATTAGAGAATTTTTCTACCAAATGCTGAAAAAATATTGTAATTAATTTTTGTCCAATTTTAGAGCATTTGGTCACACTTTACCGTACCAGTAGCAGACAAATCTCCTGCACCCTGTACCAGTACAAACTCACATAAAGTAAAAGAAAAAAAGTGATAGAATAGAAGAAGAATAAAGGGAAAAAGATTTCCACTGAAAAATTACGAAAAATAGTAGGAACGGCTAAAGTGAAAGTTGCATGCTACCTGCAACTGAAGTGCAACATTTGAGCAAAGCAAATTCAGAGCATAGCAAAAGGATACTACGGCTACTGCTTCAGCCCCTCCACGCACTTTGAGCATTTTGTATTGCATTCTAGTGGAGCAAGAATACACAATGCTGAAGAAGCAAAAAAAAAAGGTGTAATAACAACAATAAATGTGTAGTAACTTGCAATTGTTGCTAATAGTGTAAGAGCAAGTGTGCATTGCAGATGTTTCTGTTGTTGCTGCTACTTCAAATGTAATCCCGGACACTAGATACTAAAGTACAATATTTTTCAATAGTTAATTTCTTACCGCTTATATTTTTGTTTTGGTTGTTTTTATTATTACATAGTTACTACGACTGCTGCTGCTGCTTCTTTTTTGTTTTTAATACCCTAACTGTTAGCTGCCCCTGCAGACAATAGTACAGCAGCAACTACAAGTGTAATGTGCCAAAAACTCTGCAGAGAAGCGAAAAACCTGCATACGAGAAGATGTGCACCGTTGCACGTCGTTCATTTGCCCCTGGAGTACTGCAATAAGTAACGGCTTGCATGCAACACAAGTAGAGCATATAGCGCAAAAGAGGTCAAAGTGGACATGTATAGGTACATAGCTAGCTACTTAGTTGGTTATGGTTGCTTTAGTTTTGTACGCAACTGCAACTGAATTTAAGTTAGTTTATGTTATTGTTTAGTGCAGCAGCAGTTGAAGGAGCAGATCACTTAAGTGGCAGTGCTGAAGACAAGTATTTTCAAGTAAGTTGAATGCGTTTGTATTGGGAGAAAAATAAGTAATTTTCAAAGCTTTCGAATTTAGAAAAGGCCGAAGGTAATCATTTCATTTTATTATACCAAGATTTTTTTTTTATTCTTTAGAGCATCGATTACAATGGCTGAACAATTCATCGAGAAGGGAAGTTTCAGCTCTAAAATTATAAATTTTTTAAATTTTTTTCGACTTCCATGCTTTAGCATCTGCGACAGCAAAGTTTGGGAACATTTGATTAATGAATTCGGTTGAAATTTGTCTATTTTTGTTTTGTTTCGTTCTAATTTTGTAAAGTTTGGCCTGGTATAATGTCCGAATATGAGGATCTGCGAGATTATTGCTTCTGAATCAAGTTGTATATTTTGTTTAGATGAATTTCTGGGTCATTTGGAGCAAATGGAAGAAGGCATTCCAGCTAGAAGGGTGTTTTATTCGAGCCACGGTGAAGGAACACGCAGAATAGGACGTCCAAAGTGCAGCGGGACCTGACTGCACTTGGCCTTATCAACGCACTTGGCGCCAACGCACGCAAATCAGAGGCGACTAGCGATGCTTTATCCAGGCAGTACAGACCGATCATCGGTTGGCATTGCCAACTAAGTATGTATGTAAGTAAGAGTTTCTCATTTCAAATGCAAAATTTAGGTAGTAAAATTTACTATTTTGTGTTAATTTTCGAAAGTACCTTCCAAACTAGAATGCATGCATTCTTCTTTATCTTTTAGTAAAGTATGACCTAATAATTTTGAATTATTTAAATGCAGTAGGATTTTCAGAACATTTAGAAACATAAAACAGTGATTACTTTTGGTGAAAGTCTATAAATATATTTTTGATGAATCTCCAAAATTCCAGCCTACGAAATCTTATACATGTTCAAAATGTTTAAATGTTTTTTTTTTGTTTTTTTTTTCAGAGCATCGATTACAATAGCTGAACAATTCATCGAGTTTCAGCTCTACAATTTCAAATTTCATTAATTTTTTTTGTGCTTCAGGATCTGCGATAGCAGATCTTAATTACGGGGTATATAGTAAGTTGAAAATCCTCTTTCACGCATCCCTTCCCAATTTTCTCTCCACAGCCCTTCTGAAGAGCATGTAAGTTGATATCAAACCTTTCTTTCTTCTCCATTTTTTTATATTTTTTTCATTGATACATTCAACCCTATGAATGAAGAGCATTGTTTTGAATGGAAGGAAGATTGATAGGTGAGAGGAAGAAGGAGGGAGAATGAGAGGGGGAATGCAATCGCACAGGGCACCGACTTGCCACTGTGGCAAGTGTTATGCCTTTACCACAATGAACTTCACTTTATCAGTGTCAAATATGACCGCATGTTGCGCCAAAGGCCAAGCTTTTCGCATCCACTCATGTTCTGCGTGTTGTATTTGTACATGTACTGGTACTAATGGGTCAATTTTGTTTCTTGTTGCTGATAAGCACTCAATGCAAAAGTACAAAGTAATTTCTTTAATTTTTCTACTTCAACTTTCATTGTGTAGTTCAGTTCGTGATATCATAGCGAAAACACGCGAAAACACGCGAAAACGGATACTGTCTAAGAAAAATCTAACTCGAAAAACAAGATTGACTTATATGCCTGCTCATATTTGTTTTTAATTGTTTCTATTGTCGATAGAATTGTATTGGGTAATAGAAGAGTAAATTGCAATGCATATTAAACATAAGCAATGGAAAAGAAAACACAAATAAATCCAATTAAAACCCGATCAAAAACGATAACTTTAGAAAAAAACAATAATCCATCGACAGATAACGGAAACAGCGTCAATCAACATGACATACTAACTACCAAAGAACAAATTCAAAAGGAAGGAACCCACACAAGTCAAGCAAATAAGCCTAACATTGAAACTCAACCGATAATCGAGAGCAATCGAGGTGCTCTCATAGCGTCACAAACACAGACTCAAACCCGAACATCAGTCTTAAAACTTGGCGATATCGAGAATCCTACCAACAATACCCCTGCAGCGAGCGAGCTCTCATGGGCAGAACAATGCACAACGCCAGTAACGCCACATACGAAACACCAACAATTAATAACGGATACTGCTCTCCTCAAATCAACACAAAATATGCAAAAACAAAAAAAGAGCACAAATACAAACAATATGCACGCAGCAGCAAACCATAATGCATCACAACATCAAAGTCTAGCAAAATGTTATGAAACATCCGCTCATACATCTACAACTGTACCAAATCAACATGAGTCCCAACAAATTGAAATACCAATAAATACTAAAAATACTATTAATCTCACCACTCCACCAATTAATACTATCACAACTACAGCTTGTACCTCTAATAGAAATACTGAAACAACTAACACTGTTAAAATTATCGTATCTAGTGCAACTTCTACGGCTGTTACAACAACAACTAAAGCATCAAATAGTTCATCATCAGCGATGACAACAAGTATTATAAATAATAAACCATCTGTATCTGTTGCTATATCCACAACAACAACACCAGCTAAAATATTAAAACCAACAGACACTCCAAAGTCTAAGAATAGCCAATCTATAAAAACTGCTGAAAGTTGCATCACGCCTCAAAGTAACAAACAAGTTAAAAATACCGGAGTAAGTAAAAAAAACAATAATTTAACGCAAAGTTCAGGTAAAACCTCTAAAAAAAACACAAATACTAGTCAAACAACTTTAAATTATTGGCTTAGTAAACCCCTAGTAGCAAGTAGAATAAATAGATTTGAAATTCTTTCGACCGATGATGGTAATGATGAAGCAAACCCTGAAAATCAGCAAATGAGCCAAAAAGCACCTAAACCAAATAAACCACCACCTATCTTTATTGAAGGAGTAGAACAAATAAAGGTCCTAACAGATGCGCTTAAAGATACAATTGGGGAAAAATTTGTACTTCAATCTCTTGTCAATAATGAAGTCAGAGTGCAAGTAGCAGACTCGGATAGCTATAGAGCGTCAGTAAAAATGCTTACTGAAAAAAATACGAAATTTTACACATTCAAGCCGAAAGAAGAACGTAACTTCAGAGTCGTGTTAAGAAACATGCACTATTCGGTTGATACTGAAGATATAAAACTTGAATTAAAAGAGAAAGGTCATGAAGTAGCCCATATTCATAATATGCAGCAAAAAAATACTAAAAAACCATTACCAATGTTTTATGTGGAATTCTTACCAAATAAAAATAATAAAGAAATATACAAAATAGATACTCTTCTACATACAAAGATAAATTTTGAAGCTCCGTACCCAAGGAGAATCATATCACAATGCAGTAACTGCCAGAGGTATGGCCACACAAAAAATTATTGCAAAAGAGATCCAGTATGCGTCAAATGTGCTGGAAAACATAAAACAATCGATTGCCAGTTAAGTAAAGGGGCTCAAAATGCCAAATGCGCTTTATGTGGTGGTGAACACACAGCTAATTATAAGGGATGTCAAGTATACAAAACTTTAAAAATAAAACGCTTTCCACCTCTACGTGAAAAAACACATATAAACAATGAACTACCAAAACCGGCAGAAATACAAGAAGGTATAAGCTACGCTGATGCAGCAAAACGAAATCTCCCGAGCCACCCATTCCCAGCAGATAGAAGCTACGTTGATGCAGCAAGGCCAAATCTATTGAACCACACAATTCCAGCAGCTAACATTGATGTTGCCTGTACAACACAAAATCAACAACATAATCTTAATGAAATTAAGGAAATGATGATGTCATTGATTCAACAAGTTGCCAAGATGATGGAAGCTGTAACAATGCTTGTAACCAAGCTTAGTTGCCGAAATGTATAGCGGCCTAAAAGTGGTAGTATGGAATGCAAACGGTCTGTTTAACCACTCACTAGAACTTAAAATTTTCCTAATGAAAAATAACATAGATATTGCACTAATTTCTGAGACTCATTACACGGAAAAGCACTTCCTTAGAATACCTGGGTACACAATTTATAATACTAATCATCCAGATGGCACAGGCCATGGTGGAACAGCAATTATTATACGGCAAAAAATAAATTGTATCGAATTAAATGCATATAAAACTGAACATATACAAGCAACAAACATTCAAATAAAAGATGAAAATGGACCCATAACAGTGTCAGCAATATATTGCCCCCCAAAACATTCAATATCAACTGACCAATATGTCAGTTATTTTCGATCAGTGGGAAATAGATATCTCATAGGTGGGGACCTAAATGCAAAAAATACTCTCTGGGGATCCAGGTTAACTAATAAAAAAGGTAAACGTTTGTATAAAGCAATCCAAAACAGCAACGCTAAATTCCTAAGTACAGGTGAACCAACCTATTGGCCTAGCGATTCAAATAAAATACCGGATTTAATTGATTTTTGCATTATCAAAAATTTAAAAAAAGATGCACTAAAAATAAAATCGTTGTTTGAACTTTCATCTGACCATTCTCCAATACTTGTTGAATATAACACGATGGTCACCAAAACTGTAAATGAAAACAATCTACATAATCGAAATACATGCTGGGATACGTACAAAGAAAATATAGTAGCAAACCTTGAATTGAATATTCCATTGAAAAATGAAGATGAAATCGAAAGTGCCTTGCTATTCTTAAACGAAACCTTAACTAAGGCTGCTATAACATCAACACCGGCCCCAACATTAGCAACGGATAAATTAAACTTGCCACAATCCGTTCAAAATCTAATTAAAAGCAAAAGGAAATTACGAAAAATATGGCAAATTACAAGGCTACCAAGTGATAAAACAAAATACAACAAAGCTGTTAAAAACCTGAAAAAAGC
Organism: Palloptera scutellata; assembly: GCA_958295655.1. Taxonomy (NCBI): domain Eukaryota; kingdom Metazoa; phylum Arthropoda; class Insecta; order Diptera; family Pallopteridae; genus Palloptera; species Palloptera scutellata. Next base: position 38,193,115 of record OY282450.1, on the reverse strand, counting down.
ATTAATAGAAAACGAAAATAAAAAAATTAAAAAATATCTTAGTAATCTAACACCAACAGAAGAAACAAATTTTTCATTGTGGAAAGCGGTAAAAAATCTTACTCACAAAATTTTTCACCAGCCGCCTTTAAAAAAAGGAAATGGCACTTGGGCTAGATCTAATGAGGAAAAAGCAGCAACAATTGCTAACTACTACGAAAAAATATTCTCAAACGACTCAATAACAAGCCAACTAAATGAAATTGAAGAAACGCATCAAACAATTGAATACAACACTCAATATATAAGAGTACATGAAATTGAAACTTGCATTAAAAAAAGAATAAGCCACAAGAAAGCACCAGGTTACGACAATATAACAGGCAAAATGCTCAAAGAACTTCCGTTAAAAGCGCTACAATACCTTCGAAACACAATGAATGCAATGCTCAGACTAAAATACTACCCCAAACTATGGAAAGTGGCAGAGATAATTCCAATACAGAAACCAGGTAAAGATGCCACACAAGCATCATCATATAGGCCAATCAGCATTTTACCAACACTATCAAAAATAATGGAAAAACTCCTATATGACAGACTACAACCAATTTTACAAAGAACTCACGCAATACCAGATCATCAGTTTGGCTTTCGCTGCAAACACTCCACAATCCAGCAGGTGCATAGAGTAACGCATAAAATTCTCACGGATTTAGAGAGAAAACAATTTTGCACTGGGATCTATCTCGATGTAGAAAAAGCGTTTGATAAAGTTTGGATTAAAGGACTTCTCTACAAACTCAAAAGAATATTACCAGAATGCTTGTACCAATTGATAAAAAGCTATCTCTCAGACCGTCACTTCTATGTGAGACACAAAAATGAAATATCCACACTACGAAAAATTACAGCTGGAATCCCGCAAGGAAGTGTACTAGGACCAATTTTATATACCCTTTATACAGCAGATATATCACAGCCTACCAGCAGAAATTCACTTATAGCTACATTTGCAGATGACACAGTAATCTTGGCATCACACCAAAATATTACAACTGCAACAGCAACACTACAAGAAAATATTGATGAAATCACGAACTGGTTCAGCAAATGGCACATAAAAGTAAATGAACAAAAATCTGTTCAAGTTATATATACAACGAGAAAAATTATTAATCCTCAACCCATTAAAATTAATGGAACAAATGTTAGGATTGACACCGTCGCCAAATATTTGGGAGTATACATAGATAGTAAACTTACTTGGAACTATCATATAGAAAAAAAACGCGAGCAAATGAAAATGAAATTTCGGGAGTTATACTGGCTACTGAACAGAAAGTCTAGTTTAAATCTACACAACAAAATACTAATATACAAATCAATAATAAAACCTATATGGACATATGGGCTGCAACTATGGGGAACAGCAAAGAAAAGCAATATTTTAAAAATACAACGTCAACAATCATCAATACTAAGATGCATAGCAAACGCGGACTGGTACATCACAAACAATAACATTCATCATGATTTAAAAATACCTACAATCACCACTGAAATTTCAAACTACAGTAAAAAACACCACGAAACAGTAAGACAACATATCAACAGTGAAGTATCGCAATTACCAAATAGAGAAATCGAACAACCGCGAAGACTGAAAAAAACAAGACCAGTAGATTTAATCTAACAAAGTAGAATGAAAATCCAAAAATTACTAGATAAACGATATATTGATACTGATCAATGTATTGACTAAAATCCAAATAATTGCTGTGAGGAAATGTATTAAGTGTTGTATATGAATTATCATATGTAGACAGATGTACACATACTATTGGAAATTAATAAAAAAAAAAAAAAACTTTCATTGTACTCGTATAAAAGAAAATCTGCTTAAGTTTCTTTATTTCATTTCTTGAATTAATATTTTTGTTTCTAATGATTTACTCATTTTCTTTGTTTTCTTTTCGAAACAACACCCAAAAAAAAAGAAAACTAAAACAAAGAAAATCTTGTTTTATTTTAATTTGCCTCCCACTTAGCCAAAGTAATGGCAGCGCTCGATTACAAGAACAACAACTATGTAGAATAAGCGAGCCTATTATTTCTGAACTTTTTTCCCCCCCTATTTACATACTTACTTCTAACTTCTTTATTTCATTTGCTTCGTTTTTATCATTAATTTTTTCCTACTTTTCCCCCAAACAACATTTTCTGCTTCATGTTGTGGTCTTTGTCGTTGTTGCTGTTGCTGTTGCTTTGAGGTGTTGTTTTTTGGTTTTTTTATTTGAAAACATATTGCCTTTGAAAATTGATGCGTAATCTAATTGAAAGGACTTGTTCTCTAAAGATAAAGCACATATACATACATACAAATGCGCAAAAGCACAGGGAGGCACAGAGAAACACGAACACTAACACTAATATCGGTACACACACAAACACAAGCACACACACACACACACAACGAAAAGAGGATTCTTATATCTGGTGTTGGTGTTGGTGTTGGTATTTTTGTCTACTTCTTTAAACAAGTAAGTATAAACAGGATCAATGTGTAACAATCCGGAAGTGGAGCAGTGTGAGTGTGTAGCTTGTAAAATAAAAACATATTTAAACGTGCAAATTTACGCCAGAACAACTAAATCAAATAATTTATTTTTTCTTCTTCGTTATGAAAATAGTTACCATAGGTACAGAAAAAAAGGAAGCAACGCAAAAAAAAAATCGAAATAATATCCGGAAACAGAAAAACTTGAAACAAAATGTAAAGTAAACTGTAGGCGTTTTGTTTATTTTGTTTTGTTCTTTTGGGGCGACAAGAACACGAACACGAACACGAACACGGACATGTACATGAACGTGGACATACATTCACAGGATACATTTACAGATACAGAAAATGTTGCTACGAAAATACTAAAAATGTACCCTGAAAAAGGAAGAACATAAATGAAGGAAAAAAAAAAAACGAAACGGAATGACATAATGTGTTTTTGTAATTTATTCGCCTTCTCCATATACTGAAAGTTATTCCTGGCTTATTCTTTTTGGCTTAAGGCAGAGGGGCAGAGAAGGGGGTGGGGTGGGGTCGGAAGGTTGTTCAAAGCGACACAAATACATGAAAATTAAATTTCCAGCTTTAATTTGAGTTTTACAGACATTCGTAAGATCAGCTTGAGTTGCTTTCGAATTTTATTGCAACGCAAAAAATCATTGTTTATATTAACTAGCCTGGAGGCTAACAACTTTATTAATGCTTCTTGTCAGTTATAATTATGTAAACAGGCGGAATTCTAAAATTTCTACTTTAATGCAATTTCTAGTACCGGGACGTGGGCAACGGGGCGAAAGTAATTTCATAATGTAATTTGGCGGTAATTTCGTTTTTTTTTTTAGAAATGAAAAAACTTCAGCTCGCTTTTCACGCAACGTTTATTTGAAGGTGCAGAGTCGATATCATTATGTTGGCAAAATGATATCAGTCAAATGACCAACTCCTGAGTTGATGCACATTTGTGCTCGTTTTACTACATACATTTCGAATTGTTGTTTCAGTGTTGTTGTCTTTGAAGACTTGCCAGGTTTCTGCTTTGTTGTGGTAAACGCAAGATTTCAAAAAGTCCATCCTAATGGAAGAAGCCTGGCGCCATCAAATCTGGCGATCTGCTAGGCCAGTTCAAGTTGCCAAAACAGGAGATCTCACCGCCCGGATATTGATGTTTCAAAAACAACATCGTTGCCCACCCTGTGTATCGCTTGTTGTCAACTAATTCTCTATCTGTCTACAACATAAATTTCAAAGCACAATGGCATTGAACGTAATTCCAAAATTTATGGCACATTCACATAATAATATTACTTTTGCCCCACCTTGTATACCATATATTCATATTCCTTTTGAATGCGTTATGCATCCCTTCGGTACAGTTGAATAAACCAACAACATGCAACAAAGTTAATATACCGGAAATAATATATGAAGGTATGCACATACAATATTTCACACGAAAAATGTATGCAATGTTTTGCAGGACCGAAAGGAAATAAGTACAACAAGTGAAGCGAATATGGAAAACTTCATAGTTCTTGCATAAATTCACCTAACATAGCACAATGTGACAAATCGGTTTATTGTCTGGTAAATCTTTACTAATTGGTAAGAAAGTTAAACCATAAAATATCAGTTTATATTAACTACAAAATCTTTTCATCCTGTAACTTACTTTTTGTTTCATGATCTGTTATTAACCGATTTAGAACCCAAACTGTACGAGGGTTGATCAATAAGTACCCCGCGTTGCTGAGGGAAGTTGGTATTACCGTCGTGTACTGCCATCTGTCACACGACACCACTGATTCATAGGTCTTGAGATCAAGCTGAGACTAACTCTTGCCAACAGGTGTTACTTCGGGCTCAGTAGGCAATCGACAAGTAGAACCCTCTCTCGACCGACGACAATAACGCTCTATAAGTCCCTCATCCTTCCCGTCCTAATGTATGGCGCAGAGACGTGGACATTGACCATCAATGATGAGAGGCTGATAGGAGCGTTCGAGAGGAAGATACTCCGTAACATCTACGGTTTACAGTATGCGTGGACGACGTTTATCGAATAAGATGGAACAATGAGCTGTATGAGCTGTATGCCGACACTGACATAGTCAAGCGTATAAAACTCCGGCGGCTTCGCTGGCTGGGTAATGTTGAGCGAATGGAAGAAAGCTCTCCGGCTAGAGGGGTGTTTTATTCGAATCACGGTGGAGGAACACGCAGAAGGGGACGTCCTGATCTCCGTTGGAAAGACCAGGTGCAGGGCAACCTGACTGCACTTGGCCTTATAAACTGGCGCCAGCGCGCGCATAGCAGAGGCGACTGGGTCAAGCTTTATAGAGGCGGCCAAGACCGATCATCGGTTGTAGTGCCAGTTAAATGAAAAAAAAAATGATTCATAGGTTAGTTTTTATTTGGCAGCCATTGTGGTCGCTGTGGCGTAGTGGTAATGCGTTAGACTGCTACGCAGAGTGTACGGGGTTCGAATCTCGGCACACGCAAAATCAAAAAGTAGAAAAAATAAGTTTTCTACACGGCATGCGGCACTATTTCTTGGCAGGCAATGGCAAACCTACAAGAGTAAAATTTGCTATGAAAAGCTTTTCACTTCGCCGTTCGGATTCGGCATTAAACTGTAGGTCCCTTCCATTCATGTACAAATATAACACGCACAACATGAGTGGATGTGAACGGCTCGGCCTAGGCCCTCCATGGTCTGTTGTGCCATTAAAAGTAAAGTGAAGCCATTAGTATCACGTGTTTCGTGTTTCGCGATAAAATGGAAAAAGAACAATATCGATTCGTAATAAGCTTTTTATTTTTGGATGGAAAAACATGCGAAGAAATAAAAGCGAAGTTGGATGCTGTCTATGGGGACCCTTCACCATCTATCATTTGACAACCGTAAGATGTTGGTGCAACGAATTTAAACGTGATCGTACATCTGTTTTTGATGAGGAGCGCCCAGGCCACCCGGCAAACGTGGTTACCGAGGAAATCGTTGAAAAGGTCCACGATTTGATTCTCGCTGATCGCCGAACGAATGTGCGCGAAGTAGCAGAGGCCGTAGGAGTGTCGTACGGAACGGTAGTCAATATTTTACATGATAGGTTAAGCATGAGAAAGGTGTTAGCCCGATGGGTGCCACGATTGCTTACGGTGGACAACAAGCGGATACGAAATTGCCGAGGCCAAATTGCATGAATTGCAGCCGCACCCACCGTACTCGCCCGAATTGGCTCGCTGCGACTTCTTGCTGTGCCCCAACATGAAAACGTGGCTCGGGGGAAAAATATTCAGCTCAATCGTCGAGAAGAGTTTGACATATCGTATTTTTTGGAGGGGTTAAAGAAATGGCAGAAACGTTGGGAAAAGTGTATTAAACAAAAAGGAGATTACGTTGAAAAATAGAAAAAAAAATTTATTCATTCCTAACACGGGTACTTATTGATCTACCCTCGTATATATAATATACATACATTGTATATAAAATAAATTTTGTTTGATAAAAAGTACATTCTAGGCTAGTTAGCCCGTCCTGAATCCAAATATACTAGAATACATGATAAATTTGAATAGATTCTTGTAATACATTTTATTGTAATTTTTTTTTTTAAATTTTTCATTTCAGTTGAACAAGTTGTAGAAGTTAGTAACTGAAGAACGGTAATATGAAGTTTCAGTAATATGAACCATAATAAGATTATATAATATGAAAATGAGTATTTGAACATTCGAAGTTGTATGGAATTTTAGTTCGATGAAGCAAACACATACTTTACCTCATACGAGTACCTGTGCCACTCATGCGTTGATTTTTTTTATTGTAAAAGTTAGCTTGATCTCTTGGCTATAAGATGCCATCATTACTTTTAATTATACCTAAGCGTCTATCACAGCAAGGTATATATATTTCATTGCACCTCTGCAACATCACTGGTGGCGGTGGTGGGACATATTAATTTCGAATTTATCATATTCGAATAGCCAAAAGACCAAAATGATTAATAGCAAGGATACAAACCGGTTCGATACAAAACGGAATCGAACCAACCGCACATTGAGTTACTTGAATCGAATCATGCACCAAACCGTTATTGTTCTTTTTCACTTGAACCAAACCGAAACAAAACCAGTTTGGTACGAAAAAATGGTTTGATTCAAACCAATAAAAATATATTCTCATTATTATGGGTACTTTTGCAGCAGTATTTTGTGTATGTCATACAAGTCAGCCTGTCGCCGCAAGGGTCCTGTGCTCGATGCTCAGCTATGGCATGTTCTTTTTTACGCACAAGTACAATCAATAAATTTTATGAAATAAAAATTTGGGGGGTTTTTGAACCAAATGTACGGTTAAAGGTTGCGGCAGAAACCGATTTTTTTAACCAAACCAGTGGTCGCTGTGGCGTAGTGGTTGTGCGTTTGACTGCTACGCAGAGTGTCCGGGGTTCGAAACTCGGCACAGGCAAAATCAAAAAGTAGAAAATGTAGAAAAAATAATTTTTCTACACGGCATCCGGCACCACCTCCTGTCAGGCAATGGCAAACCTACAAGAGTAAAAATTGCTATGAAAAGCTTTTCACTTCGCCGTTCGGATTCGGCATTAAATTGTAGGTCCCTTCCATTCATGTACAAATATAACACGCACAACATGAGTGGATGCGAAAAGCGAAAGGCTCGGCCTAGGCCCTCCATGGGCTGTTGTGCTATTAAAAGTAAAAGTAAGTGATTCAGGGAAATCGTAGACCACTAACTTTACAAAATTGTGTTTGTTCACATCACTGATTTATAGTACAGAATATTTTCCCCAAAACACAAAACATAAATTATTAGAAATAACCAAAAGTATTGTTTCGATGAAACGAACAACAGATCGAAATGGGTTAGATGAAATTATACTGAATTTTTTCCTTAACCCACTAGTTCCCAAATTTGTTATTGTCCTTTATTATAAGTAGATAAATATCGATGTAAACAGAAAAGACCAGTCCTCAAAAACTTAAAAAAGTTTATTGGCGTGAACTTATGAAGTGGGGAAGTTAGTTAAAGCATTTTTGGTTGTTTGAGCCTTTTAACAATTTATTTTTTGATTGATCACACATTTTGTATTATATGTTTCTATTCTTAGCTAGTCCATAGACTGTTTTATATACCGTTAGCAATACGGGAAGTGGTATTTTTAACCAAAATTCTCAAACTCAATCTAAATAATTAATTATTCAGATTTTCGAACATTTTTGACTTTGAATGCTTCCAGCGGCTGTCATACATATCGCAGCTCACATACGAAGCATTATTATGAAAGTTTGTGGAGTTCACTACACGATATGATAGAGTGTATCCCTAGTACACTATTCTAGTGGTTATAACCCCATTTTTGGTGAAGGCTGTCTAGAGGCCTGCCTGCGAACTAGAGGGTTAAAATAATTTTAATTGAAACTTTGAGTTGTTGATATTAAAATCTTTTATTTGTTCAACGCTTCTAGCCTACTTTTACATAAGTATTTAAGTATCACAAGGAAGTATAGCATAATAAAATATCCCGAAGGCAAAGTTCGTCCGCCGTCGAACTTTATCAATCCTTCTAAGATAAAATACCTTTTTGCATTCAAAAGTGGGTTAAATTTTTATAGTTTTTACGTAAATTATCATTTTATCAGCCTTTGTATTTCAAGTAGGAGTGGTTGTTTGTTCTAATTGTGTATACCAAATTTGTTACCAATTGCTTTACTATTTCCTTTGATATTTCACCTGCCATGGAAGTAGGCGTGGTTTTTGCCCAATGTTGACAATTTTCAGAATAGTTGTTCAAGGAAGATTGATAGGTGGGAGCAAGAACGAGGGAGAATGAGAGAGGGAATGCAATCGCAGGACCCCGATGAGGAGATTGACAGTCATTGTAGCGAATGTTATGCCTTTATCACTGTGAACATCAGTTTATCAGTGTCGACTATGACCGCATGTAGCGCCCACGGAAGGGATAGGAAGGATAAAGCAAATGTACCGTTGCCTGCCAAGAGGTTGTGCTGTGTAGAAAAATGTTTTATTTTTTTATTTTTTATGTTGCCTGTGCCGATATTCGAACCCTGGACACTCTGCGTAACTGTCCAACGTAGTAACGCCACGATACTACCTAACGGTAGACCCGCGGGGAAAGTGGAATGGGATGAAGGATGTTATTTCAGTCGGTAAGAGGTTTCAAGCTTCTAACGTATAAAAAACACCCACCTCAAAACATAAAGATATTCAAACACAGATTCATCACGGAGAATAAGGGCTACTTGTATGTCAATTTGAGGAGAGAAGGTCGGAGAACGTCGGAGAAGTTAAATTTTACGAGTATTGGGGAGTACAATGCGACCTATAAAATATTTAGTATCCCTACATGAATCAACTTTAATTAGTCCAATCTCCGATTGAAATGTTTGGTAGTGGTCCAACTTCCATGGAGTTGAAATTGGCATGAAATGCCAACTTCAAGTGTACACCAAAGTGCAGGGCTTTGTCCTAGCACTATCCTTCGCTTATTCTCTATTATCTTTACAAAACCTAAATACAAGAGTCATTGAAAATAATTCCCAGATTATTAAGATGATAATTCAACTTACAGCACCCTACTAGAATCCCTGCAATGATTAATAGACTATTATTTATAATTATTCATTGTAGGACTGTAGATGACATGTTTCCATGAATGTTTTTTTTTGTTTTGCAACCATTTTCGAATCGATCAAATGTTTCATTAAAAATCACAGATAAAACTTTGTAGTTACTTTGCCGCGGAATGACCTCAAAAGTTCAATGAGTAGAGCAGCTCTAGATTTTCATGACCGTGCCACGGGATGGCCTCAATAATGAGTGGATCAGCATAAGGTTGTAGGTTCGATTTACTCCTTGTTCTGGGTAATTCTCATAAATTTCTTAAATTTCTACCGACATGAAATTAATGGGAATTCTAAGAAGGCTACTACTTAGTACACCTCATGGCAGGCAATGGGAAGCAAAACACCAAGGGATAACAAATAGCCACCCAGTCGTTCGGAACCGGCGTTAAATGATAGGTCTAACCAGTGTATATGACTCGTTGCCCTACACATATCCACTAAACTCTTCTCCTATCCCCAACCGGGCAGAGTGCAGAGTGGTCCAATGGGCTGAGTGCTCTGGAAGGCCTATGTCCTGAATTGATTTCAATTATTGAATGAATGAACTGAAAAGCAAATCTATATATATAAAAATGAAGATCCATATGTTATGTGTGTGATGAATGATATCGATAACGGCTAAATTTTTTCAAAAATTCAACTTTCATGTTAAAGTACTTGCTTTTCTGTCGGACATAGGCATATGTAATCATTGCAAAGCGTACAAATTCAAAAATGAGCTGCCAGGTTTATGTTGTGCTAAGGGAAAAGTCAAATTACCGGTATTGGAGCCACCTCCAGAACCATTATCTCTTCGAAGCAACACAATATCTCGAGAATTAAATTCATCACCAACTATTACTTACTATTGCTCTATGGAGCTCTATTGTTGGAGCATTAATTCTGCTGGCATGCTCTCCACATGGTACTTTATCGGCCTTTATTACAATTTTGTGATTATCAGTAGGCATTTGGTGGAGAGCAGTACGGAAAAATCGAACCAATTCATTATTCTCTTGAAGGAAAGTTTGAATTCGTTCAATAACATCTCGCTTCAAATTTGAACTAATTGAACATCGACGATCAACTTGCTGATCAGAATTACCAAGGAAATAAATTTATAACAACTGATACTCTGTATCAGGAAAGGACAATAAAGAACCCAAGCTGTGATATAAGTATTTGTCCTTGGATCTAGGAAAAAAAAAAAACAATCAGAAGCGGGAAAATCGTTGTTTTGAAAATCATTTTCATAATTGTCAAATTCATTTTCATTTCGAGGCCAATAGCACATGTTGTTCATGCAAATTACCTTGAATGTGGTCACAAAATTGTCACGAATAATATTCGTTGCACCGAATGAAGTCATCTGGAACATGAATTGTAAAATTGAATGTTTGCCAAAAAAGGCTTCGGTTCAGGTGCACCACCTAAAACCAATGAGCGTAAAGGTTCTGGAGGTGGCTCCAATGCCGGTAATTTGACTTAAACTTTAAATTTAAACTGCTTTGAATTACTTTTTTAACTATGCACAGTGCTTGGGGTCCGCTAGTAAAGTAATAAAAACGTAGATTATTCATTTGTATACAAGGTGTGATCAAAAAATAACCGTTATTTTCAAATTTCGTGAGTTACGTATGTTTGATTTTCGCATTTTTTTTTCTGTTATGTTGGTACACATGTCTGTTATATATGTTGGCAATACCAACCATTTTGTATTGTCAGTTTGTTTTTGACAGATAAAAAGGTTAGTCGTATTTTGGTGTGCTCTTCGATTTTTTACGAAAAAAAATTCGAAAAAATGGATCAAAGAAACTGAAACAGTTTTGTGTAAAAAATTAAATTAAATGCGCAAGGACATTTGAAATGTTGACTGTGGTTTTTGGCGAGTCTACAGTCTACTATGAGCAGAACACAAGTTCAATTGTGGTATAACCGGTTTAAGGAAGGCCGAGAAGATGTCAATGACGATGCTCGTCGTGGTCGCCCGAGCTCGTCAACAACCGATGAAAACATTGACTCAGTGAAGAAAATGATTTTGGATAAGCGTCGAATCACTATCAGAGAGGTTGCTGATGATGTTGGCATATCGTTCGGCTCATGCCAAACAATTTTTACGGGTGTTTTCGGCATGAAACGTGCGGCAGCGAAGATTGTTCCAAAATTGCTAAATTTTGAGTAAAAACAACGTCGCTTGTGCGTAAGTTTTTGGCCAAAAACAAAACCGTTATCATGCCTCAACCACCGTATTCACCGGACTTGGCCCCCGCTGACTTTTTCCTCTTCCCAAAACTGAAGACACCGATGAAAGGAAAGGAAAGCGTTTTGCTACGATTGAGGAGATATAGTAAAAGAAAAATCGAAACAGGAGCTGTTGGCGATACCAAAAAGCGCGTTTCAGAAGTGTTTCGAGGATTGGAAAAAACGCTGGCATAAGTGTATTATATCTGAGGGGGATTACTTTGAAGGGGACAAGGTAGTTGTTGATGAAAATAACGGCTATTTTTTGATCATACCTCGTTTATATAAGTTTTCCAAATCGTTTGTAGTTTTGACTTTTAAAATCAAATTACTTTCATTTTGTGTCACTTTGTAAACTTTAAAAAACAGAATTTTTGAAAGGATTTTTTTGCACACAAAACATTTTCGTTTTAATCTATAAATAAATGGAATGGAACTTAGAGGTTACAACTACAGAATTTTTGCACATTTTTGGTATCTTTTGTTTACACCGTACCACGTTGCCGAAGCGAAAATGGTAGCAAAGTAGCAAAGTAAAACCAAAAAAATAGAACGGAAGAAGAAGATTTCATGAGCATATTGTGAAAGAAAATAGAAAAATATTGAGGACGTGTATAAAAAATGGATACAACGCGAGCTGTGGAAGCTTTTCCACCTTTTCCACATGAAATCATTTTTATTTCACTTTTTCATTACAAAACTCAAATGCACAAGCAAATAATTCACCAACGTTGGGAAAAAGAAAAAGAAAAAGAAACAATCCAAAGTGGAAATGCAAGCAGGAAAACAGGAACAATATTTGATGGTGAAATAAATAAATCGTCAGCTGTTGGTGCAGTGAAACTTGTTTTTGTTTTTGCATTGCTTCTGAGTCAATTTCTTTAACCATAAGCTGGAAAATCTGATAACTTAACGAATTTAAATTGGGGTTAAGGCCTGCTTAAAGCTTAGCATACCGTTGGTCAAACTTTATAGCTTTCACTGTAGGTACATGAAAGATTTCGCTTTTCATGTGCGTAAGTGGAGTGAATAAAAAGCTTGTGGTGATAAAGGGCGAGCGAAGGGGGGAGGAGAAAGGATTTATTTATGGTATATTTAATAATCAATTCATGTAGAGATGTGATTTGATTTAATTTAATTTAATTTGTTGGATTGGAGTTTTCCTGATTGGGAAGCATATGCAAAAGGCAGTAGAGCAAAAATTAAATTCTTCAATATTTATAAATGCTTCTTACTTTCAATGGAGTCATATCAATTCTGTAGTTAAATCAAACAGGGTGGCTGCAGCGATCGATTCTTTGGAGTCAATTTTCATATCGACCCGAACGTTGGCATTTTCGCGTTCAATATTGTTTCTGAGCTCCTCTAACGCTGTTGGCTTGTTGGCGTAAATCAACGACTTGCTTATACCTTAAGCCACTGAAATCGAAATACGAGGTATTTTGTTTTGAGAATTTTGCTTCTAAGATGAATTTAGGCTGAAAAACACGAATCCGATGTCTGTTTGTCGAGAAAAATTTGACTGAAAGCGAGAGGTGACAAATAAGGAGGCCGTCTGTAGACGGTCTTAGTGGCTTAGGTGGAAAAAAAATCAAACATTTACCGTAGTACAATAAAGATTGTTTTTATTCAAAGTAAATGTTCAATAATTTGAACTAAACTTACTTAGCTGGCGCTACAACCGATGATCGGTCTTGGCCGCCTCCACAAAGCTCCGCCAGTCACTTCTGCTATGCGCGCGCTGGCGCATAGCAGAAGTGAACTAAACAGGTAGAAATAAATAGAAAATGAATCATTCGTTCTTTTAAGTGATACATTCTGAAACAGTTTTTTGCTTTGGAAAAACACAAATGGTACAAATGTAGCATTCATGCAACTTCATTCACATGCAATTGCCTGGACTTCTTACGCCACAGAATACCTTTGAATTCAGTCGAATCTTTGTTGATATTCACCAAGTCTAAGGGAAAATGAGAATAATGACTAAACTATCTAAACAATTTAGATAGAAATACTAAATACTAGTTTTGAAATACTAACCAACTTCAGTGAAGCCACCAGCTGTTGGTACTTTTTACTCGTGGGCCTGAGGCTTCAACAATTGGTAATGGTGATCGAGGCTCGTTTCTTTGGCTTGAATGATTTCTCTGATGTTGTCGCTTCTGTTTGTGGTTCTTGTTGTTCTGATATCGATTCAGGTGTATTCACTTCTTTGTTTGAAGTTGTTGGTAATTGTTGTTGTTCAATCAAAGTCAAATTGCCAACATCCATCGACATGTTAACTGCATTCATCATTGTTGTAGTATCCAATAATTCCAAACAATCAGATATCATTGCATTATCTTCGGGTTCGAGCTCATCAATAATATAATCCGACTCATCAAGAACATAATTTGGATCTTCGACACTGTGATCATGGTCTTCGAATTCATCTTCAGTTTCAACTGAATCCATGAAATTTTGAAAATTTCTTCATCACTCATTGAAGTGATTTCTTCATCACTCACTTCATCACACACTCAGAAAGATTGAAGTTTTTCTGCCGATCGCTCGAGACATTTTCTACATACTTACAAAAGATAAACACAATAACATGTTTGCTAACAATGGACACGCTTGATTCAAGTAAAACAAATGTGAACAAATGACCGACATGGGCGAGCTGGCCATTCGACCCGGTAATTTCTCGAGATCACACGATTAACGAACTTACCCTTCAATAGATCAAGGTATAATTAGGTAGGGGTATTTTTTTTCAGCTAAGCCACTAAGACCGTCTACAGAAAGTATTCACAAAACCTCGATTTGAAAAAAAAAGAAAGAAGCTATTCCTAACTCAAGCTAGCAACATAAATAAAAGAACGAGTCGATTGAGCTATTGGAATGTATTTTTTTTTCAATTTCAATTTGCAAAAAATCACAAATAATTTTCGGGTGTCTTTTTACTGAACTCTCGTACTCAAGTGACTGTATCTGTCAAACCATTTATCAGAGTTCGTTCAAAATGGCACGGTTCGATAGCAAATTTCAAGCACGAAAAACGTCTTTGCGATACAATTTGATTTTAGTGAAAACCGTCTGTAGACGGTCTTAGGTGCTTAAGGGTTAACGTAGCCCCTTAAAAAGAAACCCTGCGGCGTTAAATCGCATGGGCGAGGAGGCCATTCGAGCCGATAATTTCTCAAGATCACACGATTAACGAACTTACCCTTCAATACATCAATTGTTTGACCAGCTGTGAGGCATGTGACACCATCTTGTTGGAACCCTCACCATCACTGATGTCAAGTCAAATTCTGGCTAAAAATAGTCTTCAAATATGGCGCTGAAGCGAACTTCATTAACCGTAACGTGGCGATCATTTACATACGGTCCAGTCACATCTCCGAAATCCACACCATTTTGGATGCAATGTTGTCTCTTGAAGCACAATTGGGTTTAGTTACTACCCAATAATGCAAATACTACTGTGGGCAAAAAGTAGTAAGACTTTTTAATTTAAATTTCGCGCGGAAACCCATTCATCAAAATTTTTTTTAAGTTTGGTATGACTGTCGGTGACATCCGAATGCCGAATGTCACATCAAAAGAATCATTAGTGTTTAGTATACGCTTGTCTTTCTGAAGTTTCTGCACAAAAAGTGCATTCGGCGATTTTCACAATGAGTAAAATTATTCAACAAAGAAGTTCCATTAAATTTTGTGTGCGGAATCAAATTTCTGGTGCCGAAACGTTCAGAATGTTGCAAAAGGCCTTCGGTGATAATTGTATGGCGCGAGCAAGTGTTTTTTGATTGGTACAAATTGTTCAAAGATGGTCGAGAACGCGTTGACGACGAACCACGTCCAGGACAGGACGGCCATCAACATCAACTGATGATCAACACGTCAATAAAATCAAGTAATTGGTGCTCGAGAATCGACGACTAACAGTCAGAGACCTTACTGGCATCGTTGGAATATCGGAAGGATCAGTGAAAACCATTTTAAATTTTACTTTGAAGGGGACGAAATAGATTTGGAAGAATGAATAAAAGAATTTGAAATTATGAACAAAGTCTTGCTACTTTTTGCCCACAGTAGTATTGCTTATTGTACTTACTTTCTTTACTTTTAATGGCACAACAGCCCATGGAGGGCCTAGGCCAAGCTTTTTCGCATCCACTCATGTTGTGCGTGTTATATTTGTACATGATTGGAAGGGACCTACAGTTTAATGCCGAATCCGAACGGCGAAGTGAAAAGCTTTTCATATCAATTTTTACTCTTGTAGGTTTGCCATTGCCTGTCAAGAGCTGGTGCCGGATGCCGCGTAGAAAAATTATTTTTTCTACTTTTTGATTATGCCTGTGCCGAGATTCGAACCCCGAACACTCTGCGTAGTAGTCCAACGCACTACCAATACGCCACAGCGACCACAAGTATATCGCTTATTGACAAAGCCAAAAATGTGCTTGATTTTTTGATGAAATTCCGAAACTTTGCAGTACCCAAACGAAGAAAGTTTCGAAGCTTCAAATGATCACGAGGCTTCACTTCTTTTGTTAGTATGACCTTGTAATGGTGTAGGCCAAGATCTTTATGCACACTTCCACTATGTGGGAGATCCGGTGATCGGTGCAGTATCGTTACTGGCACCGGAACATTCAATATTGACTCGAATTTATTCAACACACAACTTCTGAATTGAATTGAATTGAATTGATGCCATTAGCTAATTGTAGCTGTCATGCCACTTGTAAATGCAACTTTTAGTAAATACTTACAAAGTTTCTCATTATCATTTGCATTCATTCCACAATATTTTTAAATGAATTTACATTAAGTCTGTTTCGTTTTTTTTTTGTAAGTTAAGTTAGATTTTGAATGCCATTACTTTTACGCCACAACATCCTTTGCACATTAAACACGAAAATGCTTTACAAAAAGCTACAGAAAAATTGTAAAAAAAAAACATCCATTCACATCCTTGCACTTTACTTTCCATTTCCTTGGCGCGGTTGATTTTGTGTGCACACACCTTCGTCGGTTGTTTCCATGCTTTCCACTTAATTTATACACTTGAAGAAATCCTTTCAACATTATACCACAATCTGCTTAACTACACTCAGCCAATATGTGCGCATGTGTGTGTGTGTGTGTGTGTGTGTGAGTGTGTGTGTGGATGTGTGAAAAAAAATAGAGAAAAATTTAAAGTGAACGTATTTATCAAAATCTGCTTTGCATCTCAGCTCTCAGCTCTCAACAACATCAACACAAGAGTGCAGCAATTGCTGTTGTTACACACACTCACCCACCCACACAAACACACACACACACACACACACACACAATGACTAAAACATTTACCCTCTACAAAAAGGAAGCAGAAGAAAGAAAAAAAAAAAAAAAACAAATCAAACCAAAGCATATTCATCTTAGTTTGTGAGTGTAGTCTACTTCAGCTTTGCCCCCTTTCTCTAGCGCACTCTTCCTTCGCCTCCTCACTTCTGATTTCTAAAGTACTTTTCACACCGAATAGTAAATAGATTTTTCCGCATACGAGCGATGCATATGCGATGCCATACAGAAATGCTTTATCCGCTCATCGCATTGTTGTTGTTGTTGTTGTTGTTGTATTTGGTGCTGATGCTAATGTTGCTCTAGCTATGTACTCGTATGTATGCTGCTCATGTCAACTACATGCACATTGCCGCTTGCTAGTTGAAGTCATCGTCATCGGTGTCGTCCTTGTCGATAGTCAATCTATTCATCTTCCCTTTTTGCTTTAGATTTCGATATGTTAAAATTGTCATTTCAGTTGCACTCTTCTGTGTTTTCTTAACACAAATGCATACATACTACATTTCTATATATATGTATGTGAATGGATGTATGGTATATGAGCGAATGTTTGTGTGTGTGTGTGTGTTTGCGCCAAGCATCATTTTCATGCACATATCATTTGCATATCATTATTTGTACAAAATCTCTTTGCACCACTTTACTTCGATCAACAAAAACATCATCAGGAGAAAGAGATAGAAAGAAAAAGTGTATGCGCGATGGGGGGGAGAGAGACAGAGAAAGCGATAGTGGAAAATGACGATGAAAAATGCAAACATTTTTACAAACACGCACACTTTTACTTACTTATTTTCGTCTTTTTTTTTTGTAATTTTTTTCTTTATTTCGTTAGCTGGCAAATCATTTGCAAGCGTCTCTCAAATGCATTTGTATTCGTTTCGGTTTGTGCTATTCAATAATGTTCATATGTTTGTATGTATGTATGTATATGTACAGTTGTGAATGGTGGAGATAATATTGTTGGTTGCTGTGGTGTCGTTGCTGTTACTGCGAGCAAGTAATGACTTTCTTGAGACGTGTTCAACCAACAGATTTTTGGCTAAAATGATTTTAGCTTTCCTCCATCTCTGTACTTTGCACTTAAAGTGGAAAAAGGTTTACCTTTTGCTACTGCTATGTACCATATATGACACACACATACTCACATACTCACATACATATGGTATATTATCTCTCCCGGCATACTGTAAATTTGATGTAGTCTACTTTTTGGCGTTGTGATGTGCACAAATGAGCTTGACTGTGTCATGTGCAGCTACTTTCGAATCCCTTTCACTTCCACCACATTTATGAAGAAACTGGGAGAAATTAACACAATATATTATTGATACACTACTTTTTTTTCTATTTGTGATAAAATTCTGTTTACTTTTGAAATTTAAATTGGCACAAATTATGATCAAGTTGCCGTAGTTTCTTGATGCGCACTTCGAACATTGAAGGAGATAGAAGGAACTGGGACAAACTTATGTTTATTTAGAGTCTTATAAGTAAAATAAATTCGCATAATTTCGCGTTATAACTTTCAAGATCATGTATTTTAAAACCTCTCGATTATTTTCTGTATGGATAAGTGAAGTGGCTAGTCTACACCGATAAACCGGAGCGGATGAACAGCCTGGAAGCCAAAATTCGCCTCGTTATTGCCGATACAGGTAATAATGGCCGAAAATTGGACATTCGGACAAAAAAAATAAATCAATACACCGATTTTTATCAATGAGCAGCCAATACTTTGTGAATAATCGCTAAACTTTGAAGTAGGCGCTCGTTTTTATAGGCTTTAAAAAGTGTTTGGGACCAACCAGCAAGAAAGTTTATCAAAATTTATTAACTTTTACTTTTTTGGCGACCGTTTCTATGAACTCTTTCCACTGTGCGACGGTCTTTCTAGCACTATTTAGTTTTGGATAGGTCCATTATCTCAAAGAATATTAGCAATGAAGGGTCGCTGTGAAGTAGTTGGTAGCTGGCCTGCTACGTAGGAGGCACCACCTCTTGGCAGGCAATGGCAAACCCACAAGACTAATACAGAATTACCTATGATAAGCTTTTCACTTGGCCGTTCGGATTCGGCATACAAAAACACTGTAGTTCCCTTCCATTCATGTACAACTGTAACACGCACAACATGAGTGGATGCGAAAAGCGAAAAGCTCGGCTTAGCCGCGCCGTGGGCTGTTGTGCCTTTTAAAAGAAAACAAGAAAGAATTAGCAATGAATTGAATTGAATTTTGAGATCATGTTAATCGGCAACTATGAAGCTAAAAAAAAAAAAAGCTACTTTGCCTCCTTAGATCAGTTTAAGTATAGCACATTGGCATATTTTTTCAATAGTGTTTTTACAATTACTAAATTATTGTAATAAAAAAAACGAAAAATTTACTAAAGAAAAAGAATAGCTGTAATCCATCCGATTGAGGTCCGGCAAATATGTTGGCCATTCTTGAGATGTGATAAAATCAGGGAAATGAGCCCTGCACCATTCTTGTTTCGTTACGGCTCTATAAGCTGTCGCAGAGTCCAACTGGAAAGTCCAATCATTATCGCAACAGTGCTGTCGGGCCTAGGGGAGTACTACAGCCTTCGGAAATTTCACGGACGTACACTTCTTGGTTGATTTTGACTTCTTACTTATTCCACAAAAATCATAGGTGTCTTGCAATTTGTGCAAATCCCACCCTATACCATGACGGATTACGCGTTTTGGTAATGTTGAATGATAAATTATGGTCAAGGAGCCTCGAGCCTCTGTTGATCAGTTGCTGTCATTTTGAAGGTTAAGCGCTTGTTCAACAGTAAACAGCTTTTCATCTGTGAAGATGATTTTTTTGTCATCCAATTCCTGCGGCCCGAAGTTGAAATAGGCGACATCTTTGGAGTTGTACGGGCTTGTTTTCATTCCTAAGTTACTGGCATTTTTCAATGAGCTTGAGTCACGGTTGATGTCAGTTTCTTGAGCAACTTTTCTCATGGAAACCGTTCAATTACGTTGCACCCGCTTTTGAACGATTTTGTGATTTCTGGGAGTGATGTATACACTTATTAATTGTTTATAAAAAAATAAATGGTACTGTTTTAATTTATTAGTGTGTGCATGTAAATTTCCGTGTGTTCTTTCTTGACTGCGTGAATATCCTCTTGAAGGCAATTGTCTACATTCATTCGTCCCACTTCTTCTTACCCTTAAATACATATCTCAGCCAATGTGAACATTGCTTCTGAATTAAAAAATATTTGAAAAGAATGAGAAGGTTAACCCCCACAATCCTCCGTGTACATGCGTTTTACTTACTCCTTTCAACTCTTTATAGCCTTTGAATATATAATGTGCGGATTTGGTATTGCTTGCCTTTAATGTCAACATGCAAAATATTATCTCCTGATGCCGCTGTTGTTACTTTTATGCTTTTATTTCTTCATTTCTTGGCGGCTGTGTATTTTGTTGTTTAATATCTCACACAAAGTAAGTTAAAAACGGCAAAAGAATAAAAATAATACCAAAAATATTTTAAATAGGCGACAAACTGGAAAACAAAGCAAATAAACATACATATACATATACAGGGTGCTTTTTACTTACTTTTAATGGCACAACAGCCCATGGAGGGCTTAGGCCGAGCTTTTCGCTTTTCGCATCCACTCATGTTGTGCGTGTTATATTTGTACATGAATGGAAGGGACCTAGGACCAACAGTTTAATGCCGAATCCGAACGGCGAAGTGAAAAGCTTTTCATAGGCAATTTTTACTCTTTTAGGTTTGCCATTGCCTGCCAAGAAGTGGTGCCGCATGCCGCGTAGAAAAATTATTGTTTCTACTTTTTGATTTTGCGTGTGCCGAGATTCGAACCCCCGGACACTCTGCGTAGCAGTCAAACGCACTACCACTACGCCACAGGGACCACAATGTGCGCCATCTTTTATGTTGGTATGTGAATATTGAATAACTCCAAAAAAAAAAAACACAAATTAATTTGGTCTTATCCAATTTATTTGTACTACTTAGTTTTTGAATGCAAAGTCAATCAAGTGGCCGCCGTAAATTTAAAATGTGCCGTTCTTGCTTCGTTTCCCATCACATTTTCCAGCATCGCGGGCGGTATCATGATGCCGATGATTTCGGCACGAATGATTGCCTTAAGCTCGCCAATGGTTTGATGCTTGCTGGCGTTCACTTTGCTTTTCAAATAACCTCACAAAAAGAAGTACGGAGGAGTCAAATCTGTAGATCTGAGTGGCCAGTCAATGTCGCCAGTTTTTTGACACCACACGTCCACGGTCATGCAATGGTGTTTGATGGATCTCGTGTAGATTCTATGTTCCCCAAATGCGCCAATTTTGCTTGTTATCGGCACCAGAGAGTGTGAAATTGACGAGGCAAATCATCAAAATTTTCTTCCAAAACTCAGGTTCAGTGTCAACCATTCGAGCGACTATTTTGCCATATTCCAAGCGTCGTGGACTGTCTGTTGGCAGTTTTCTTTGAGTTAATTACACTTTATACAGAAACAAATGCAAATTATACTGCAAAATGCGCCGCAAGGTGGTTCCACTGACGCCAAAATGCTGAGCGCAGTGACGAAACGACACATGTGGGTTCTCGGCAACACTCTCTCTTACCGCTGCAACAAGTCCATTGGAACGTGTTGGGCGTTGATGAAAGCCTTGTCGACGACATCCCATTGTCCCGTGCTCAACAAAATTCGACACCAAACGACGAATAGTCTATTGACAGACGGCGCTTGTTGGGTTAACACAACTGAAAGACTATTCTCAATGTACAGCGTCACTATTTCGTTGGGTTGTTTCGTTGTGAAGCGATTCATGTTTACTTAATCAAGTCAATCGGTTGATAAATGTTAAAATTATTCAATGTTTATATACCGACACAAAAGATGGCGCACCCTGTACATATGCACGTACATGTCCCATATATATGTATGGATTCTAATGCCACTGAAAAATGTTTATAATTTATGTTAAGAGCTTGAACGCGTGTGTATTATTTATTTATTTTTTTACATTTTGGTGTTATTGCGTAATAAAAAATAATGTTTAATGTTTTATGCTTAAAGGATTTTAAAAATTCAATTTGCTAACACAAATACACATACACTTAAGAACATACCTACACTCACACACACACATACCAAATAAAACGATACAAATTTGGTTTTGTTTATGTGATTTTGGTTTTCTCTCTTTCTCTTCTGGTTTTTTCCCCCTATTTTTTGTTATTGGATTACAGGGAATTCATGATATGTTATTGTCGTTCCTAAATGATCATGGCAAGAATTCATGGTGAAACGAAAAGGAAGAAGTTTTTTGTTGCTGCATAAAAGAGACAGCTGCTTAAAACCACAAGCACTTTTGTTGTTGTTGTGGTTTTTTTTCTTTTTTTTAATTTTTGTGTTCTTCTAAAAGAATAAATTAAAGCGAAAATGTTGTGTTGGCAAAATTGTAGAGGTACAAATAGAATTTATTCTGTAACAAAAATATTTGTCTAAAAGTTTTTGTGTTGAAACCGAAAACAAAATTAAAAGGCAAAGCAAATAGAACGTAGTATTACTTGCTATAATAATTTTGTTTCTGTATATGCATAAAAAATATTTGAAAAACTATAGAGAAAAGCATCAGTTTCCACACTGTAACATTTTAACAAGTGTGAAACGAAATATTTATGCAACTTTTATAAATTCGAAAAAAACCGCATACATAATAACAAGATGCAGAAATTCGCACAAATGAAAAATATTTTCATACATATTCAAAAGTAAAAATACCATATTTTGAAAAAAAAAAAAAAAAAGAAACAATCAAAATATTTACATTCGAAATATTATACAAGAAAACAAAATGGAAACTTATGATCGCACTACAACATATGCTTTACTTTACTTTACTTTTAATGGCACAACAACCCATGGAGGGCCTAGGCCGAGCTTTTCGCTTTTCGCATCCACTCATGTTGTGCGTGTTATATTTGTACATGAATGGAAGGAACCTAGGACCTACAGTTTAATGCCGAATCCGAACAGCGAAGTGAAAAGCTTTTCATAGCAATTTTTACTCTTGTAGGTTTGCCATTGCCTGCCAAGAGCTGGTGCCGCATGCCGTGTAGAAAAATTATCTTTTCTACTTTTTGATTTTGCCTGTCTGTGCTGAGATTCGAACCCCGGACACTCTGCGTAGCAGTCCAACGCACTACCACTACACCACAGCGACCACTACATATGCTACATATGCATGTCGCTAAATAGTATCTGCTTATAAATTGATTGCAGCATGTAGTAAGTATAGAAATTATACCATGAGAAGAGTAGAAGAAATAGTCTGAAGAAATAAAAGAAATTATTAACAATTTGTAAATATTTGCGATTTGTGACACAACAACTTCACACGAAAATGGAATAAAAACCCAGCAATAACAATTATCATTGAGTTAATCTTTTTTCTTAAATAGGAGGAGGGAAAGCAGCAAGTGGTCGCTGTGGCGTAGTGGTAGTGCGTTGGACTGATACGCAGAGTGTCCGGGGTTCGAATCTCGGCACAGGCAAAATCAAAAAAAGTAGAAAAATAATTTTTCTACACGGCACCCGCACCACCTCTTGGCAGGCAATGGCAAACCTACAAGAGTAAAAATTGCTATGAAAAGCTTTTCCTTCGCCGTCCGGATTCGGCTTTAAACTGTAGGTCCCTTCCATTCATGTACAAATATAACACGCACAATATGAGTGGATGCGAAAAGCTCGGCCTAGGCCCTCCATGGGCTGTTGTGCCATCAAAAGTAAAGTAAGAAAGCAGCAAGTACAAATATAATGAAAAACTAATGCTACTCATCACACCCTTAATTAAACGGCCTCTATTCATTCACTGGTTGGTGGGACTAAACATTTGTTCCAGTCATTGCTAACACCCAGCAGTTGAATCAACTTATAAATATTTATTGTGGTCGCTGTAGCGTAGCGATAGTGCGTTGGACTGTTACGCAGAGTGTCAGAGGTTCGATTCTCGGCACAGGCAAAATAAAAAAATAAAAATAAAACCAACAACAACAAAATTTATACACGACACCACCTCTTGGCAGGCAATGGCAAATCTATAAGAGTAAAAATTGCCTATGAAAAGCTGTTCAATTCGTCGTTCGGATTCGGCATAAAATTGTAGGTCCCTTTCATTCATGTACAAATATGGCATGCACAACTTGAGTGGATGCGAAAAGCTTGGCCTTTGGCGCTACATGGGGTCATAGTCGACACTGATAAACTGAAGTTCATTGTGGTAAAGGCATAACACTTGCCACAATGGCTGCCTACCTCTTTATCGTTGTGCTGTGATTGCATTCCCTCTTTAATTCTTTAATTCTCCCTCCTTCTTTCTCCCACCTATCAATCTTCCTTCCATTCAACACAATGCTCTGCATTCTGAGTGTTGAATTTATCAATTAAACAAAAAAAAAAAAAAAAAAAAAAACAAGTTCTTGTTTTAAGAAAAAATTGTTTTGCAGTTAGGTTAGGTTAGCGTAGAATCCACACCTCACATGTATCGTTAGGTCCATTATGTTACCACAAACTCTCTAGAATCAATTAGAACTTTGAGCTACATACATCACTGTTCTCATTGTGAGTGTACCCGTGCAACATTTTTTTATGAAGAGCTAAAGTTGGCTCTGATTTTTGGTTGTTTAAAAAGCTAAGAAGCTTGATAATCCGAAATCTGGCATCACTGTGTAGCATAAGTTTTATGTTTTTAAGTGAAATTTCATATGGGAGGTTACTGCAATCTGTATTGGCAAACTTTTGTGTGACGAATTATTTTATATTTATTATTTTGTTTGCATACATTAAAAAATTAAAATAAACTCGGCTCCTATGCACACATTAAAAAAAAATGTAACACAAACTCATTTCTATTACTCTCTTCATTGAGGAATAATTTCTAAATGATACACTGTAACACATGTGTGATGTGGTTTAGAGTAAAACGGCGCAAACAAAATACCGAGTAAACAAAATCCACTCCTGCCACTCCTGCAAGAACAAAATGAACAGTACTCTCTGTTGTTCAAGTTACCATGCCCAAATAATTAAACCTTGAAACATTTAGATTCCCCCCTAACTCTAGCTATACATTTTATAAAACTTTTCATATGTTGTGATATGTTGGTTGACTATAATATGGAGGACTTAATGAATGTGGACATAAATCTCCCTCGAACACTGAAATGATTTCAAGCTTGGATTCGCTTGCGGAATATGGATTCTCTGAGTTTCGTTTTATATTCGCTTCATATCCTGAGCTATAACATTCATTCAAGCACAAATTGTCACAAATAAGTATTTTGCTTTCGGACATTTGATTAATTTGTTAAATAATTTAAGCAATAATAGTTTTTCATACAAATATTATTTTTATTTGCAATGTGATTGAGTTTGTGAGTTTGCTTCAAACTAGTTAGCAAAAGTTATACATTTCTTCTCCCTCCCCCATTTATATATGCTCAATCTTCAGTATATAAAAAGAGAAGCGATTCGATGGAATGAAAATAACTCAGATAAGAGTAGCTCACAGTTCAGTTCGACATATTTCCACGACAGCCTTAACGCTTAAGCGCCTTAACGCCTTTAACCTTAACATACTAATAATGTTGCCAATTGCAGTAGTGCTCGCTTTGATGGTTTTCACCGTTACAGCACATCAAGTTTTGAAAACATCAGATGGCTCGACAACAAATGTAGATATTGCAGAATGACAACCCGGTGGCGAGGTAGCTGGAAGTGGAAATGGCGGTAATGTTGTTGCTAGTGATGGTGGTGCGGTGGCCACAACAGATTGGAGTGTTGGGGAAGAAAATATAGTATGCCAAGTTCCGCATCACCATCCAGAGGAAGGCCATCACGTCGTCCTTCGGGAGGAAGAACAGGAGGAAGCAGTGGCAAAGCAGGTAGAAGGGGGAACAGTGGTGGACGAAAAGGTGGGAAAAGGGGGGAAAAGAGGAGGAAGACGCGGCGGTAGCAGCGGAAGAAGACGCGGAGGCAGACGGGGTGGGCATAAGAATCGCGGTTAGTTTAAAATAATTCGTATATTTCAAGCAAATAAGTTAATTATTAAAAGTAAAAAAATAAATATTACATCTTTTTATACAAAAAATATAAAAAAATATAAAAACTAAGAAGTCCAACTGCAAACTTACACAGTTTCAGAAAAAGTTGGTACTACTTTCTTGCTGCAAAGCTGCAGCTATAACAGCAACTTCATGACATACTATATGTGGTGTCTGATTGCCTTCTCCACATACAGTGTGCGACAAAACTATGTATACCCTTACAATGTAAAAGCAAAATGATTATATCTCTTAAGAAATAAGAGTTATTGATTTCATTTTTTTTTTTCAACTTACTTGTAAAGTGGTGTAAAGCAGTTAGAGAGAAAGAGTCAGTTGTTAAAAGTTGCCGAAGTCGTACATAAGTTGCAGTCGCGGTCACAGAGAGAGAGTCAGTTGTCAAAAGTTGCCGAAGTTATACATAGGTTGCAGTCGTCATAGGAGTCATCACTCAAAAGCCGAGAGGGGTCGTCGTGGTAACATGTAAAGAGTAGCGAGGAGAACGAGTAGAGTTGTCGTCGTGAACAGTAGCTTTGAAGCATAACTTTTTTCTTTGTTTTATAAATTATTATTAATATATTATTAGCTATTATTTTATTACTTGAAAAATTAAATTGCCAATACGTAAATAAAAATATAAACAGTTTTACATATATAACATTTTAAAAAAATTAATTAATTATGTGTGCGACTATCAATTTATGCAGAAAAAAAAAAATACATTCAAATATAATAATTTTGGAATAAATTTCGTATGCAATTCTAGAATAATTCGTCAACAATTTATTCAAGATTTCGCGATCGAAACTGACGTTTGCTTAAGATTAATTATTTTCTTTAAATTTGGAATCTGATGCTTTTTAAAGTTTGAACGTTCTGCTGTTACACAAGAAGCTTCTTTCATTAATTTCAATAGCTTCTTCTTCTTTGAAAGTCACAACAGCCTATGAAGGGCCTAGGCTGAGCTTTTCGCGTACACCCATGCTGTACGTGTTAGAAAGAGTGTTTTTTTTAGAAGTGTTGTTTTTCAATCTGGCAATACTTTTTTCGAAGTTGGTCTTTTTGATAGCTGTCACTGGATTTATGCTCAGTTTGGTTTACCATTTCATAATGAATAGACTTACTCCTGAACAAAGTTTGCAAATCTTGCAAATTTATTACCAAAATAATAGTTCGGTTCGCTTGACTTTCACAAGAAAATTTTGTTCAGCGATGAAGCTCAGTTTTGGTTGAATGGGTACGTTTATAAGCATAATCGTCGCATTTGGAGTGATCATAATCCACAAGCCATTGTTGAGACGCCGTTACATCCTCAAAAAGTCACTGTTTGGTGTGCTCTATGGGCAGAGGGAATCATTGGTCCATTTTTCTTCAAAGATGAAGCCGGTCATAATGTTTTTCGTGCCTGAATTGTGAATTGGAGGATGTTGATGTGGACGACCTTTGGTTCCAACAGGACGGCGCTACATGGCATACAACCAATGAAACAATCAATTTATTAAAGGAAACTTTTGGTGAGCGCATTATTTCGCGTCGTGGGCCGTGGCGTTTCCTCCAAGATCGTGCGATTTAACACCGCTGGACTATTTTTTGTGGGGTTATGTGAAGTCGCTTGCCTACGCAGATAAGCCCGAGGTGATTGACGCCTTGGAAGATAATATTCGGCGCATTATTACTGACATACGACCCCAATTGCTGGAAAAAGTGTTCGAAAATTGGGCCTCTCGGCTGGAATTTATTCGAACCAGCCGCGGCGGCCACCTGCCCGAAATTGTTTTTAAAACATAAAAAATATATTTAAAATAAAGCTAAATTCTTGGCCATACCATTAAATCATATGCGTTTTATTTCTTCTTGAAAACCACATTCCTAAAAAAAACACCCTGTATTTGTACATGAATGGAAGGGACCTACAGTTTTTTTGTATGCCGAATCCAAACGGCATAGTGAACATCTTTTCATAGGCAATTTTTACTCTTCTTTCAATATCTGCCAGACTTAAACTCAAAGTGAGTGTAATTTATTAGCGTAGCTCTTCAAATTATGCCTACATCAATAATTTTTGTGTTTTTATTAGCTCTGTAGCAAGTCAACACACACTCGATGCTTTGTGTGTGTGTGTGTGTGTGCTGAATGCTTTAGAATTTATGAGTTTACTATTTGTTTTAATAGTAAGCAATTTTATTTTTATATTATCAAAATTCATGCATTTAACATATAAGTAAGACTACGGCAATAAATGCCGCTTAGAGAAGTTTGCAGAATGAAAGCAGAACGTCATCTCATTTCTTTATTTTATGGCATTTTATTTTATTTATTGTATATTTCTACGTTTTCCTTCGTTTAATTTTCAAGAAGACAGATGTTCATTATGGCAATTACTTGCAAAAACCAAAATAAAGAAGAACATAAATGATTTTATAGACATGCCAGTTGGTAAAGTGGAGAACCCTTCATTGATATTTCGTAAAAAAGCTACAAATAGTACTTCAAGATTTCAATGAATGAAGTTCTCTCAGAATGAAACGCTCTTTGCTATGTCCTACGAACCGTTCGTACTGATTATCGACATCTAGTGTACTCTCTGCTGCTTGGATCTAAGTGAGGTATAACAAAAAATGGCAGGACCATAATGAAAGTTTTGTGAAAGAAACCGAAACGAAGGATATCTTAAGCTAGATGCAATTCGAGAATTCCAAATGAAGTAATATCTCCAGCAGTTGTCTACTTATGTTGAAATAAATTAGTAACAGTGGTCGCTGTGGCGTAGTGGTAATGCGTTGGGCTGCTACGCAGAGTGTCCGGGGTTTGAATCTCGGTACAAGCAAAATCAAAAAAAAAAAAAAAGAAAGCACCACCACTTGGCAGGCAATGGCAAACCTACAAGAGTAAAAATTGTCTATGAAAAGCTTTTCACTTCGCCCTTCGGATTCAGCACTAAAACTGTAGGTCCCTTCCATTCATGTACAAATATAACACGCACAACATAAGTGGATGCGAAAAGTTCGGCCTAGGCCCTCCATGGGTTGTTGTGCCATTAAAAGTAAAGTAAGTAAAGTAAGTAACTAATGAAAGCGGTCTAATAAAGATATCAAAAACTAAACTTGATCCTCAACTCACCCAAACTTAGATTGGTCCTAGAAGATTAGCTAATCGTTCAACAGTTTATAAAGTCATCTAGGTACTCAAAGCTAGAAAGAAGTTTAACCTTGATCGGCCTTAAGATATTTTAATTTATTGAAATGCTGCCAATATCGTTCAAGAATGAAATGTTGAGAAACCATTGGAGCTTATCAGCATTCAAACATTTCTCCTTTTTTTTGAAATATGTTCCAATCAGTACCAATAAAATGTGAGAGAGAAAAGAACAAGTCAGTACGAGACCTGGTGTTTCAAATTATTTGACCTTTTAAAAAAACCGGTTATCGAATACAAATAATATTCGACAGATTTTTAATATCCGGTTTTCGAATACGATTAGTAGGAGTTAACCGGTTCACCTTTTATTCTAAGAAAATTTATTCGAATTATTTTCAATAGCCGGTTTTGGAATACAGGTAGTAGTAAGAACTAAGCGGTTTACTTTTTATTCTAAGAAAATTTAAGATTTATTTTTAATGTGTATGATAGTTATAATAAATAAGTAATATTCTAAAACTATGTATACATTTTTTAGTTTTTTTTTTTAAACGTTTTACAATTTATAAAGCGAGTCATGAGGAATCATCATTCACATCAATATGCCAGATTTCCCAGACTTTCCCACGCCCACTTTACCGATTTAACCCATTTTAGAACTTAAGAAGTTTGCTGTAAGAAAGAGTTGCAACTAAGGTACAATAATTACTTAAGGACTGCGTCGAATAAAATTTCTTTACGTTACCTTTCTTTCCATGTGCTATTGAAAGATTCAAAATCAAAAATTTGTATCTTAGTAGCTTTGAATTAAATATCAGAAAATATTATGTGCCAGTTAAAGACAATAAAAATGTATTTAAGGCGAAAATGGCGAACAAAGTGGAAGTGCGAGAAAATATTATTAAAATTTTTGAAAAGCAACCTCACTGGTCATTCAAAAAAATTGCCAAAGAGGTAAGGGCTAACCCTAAAACCATTTCTCGCATTATTAAACGTTTTAAGGAAGAACTGCATATTGATCGGAAGCAAGGTTCTGGTAAAAAGAAGGGGCCACATGATTGTGAGAAGGCGAAGAACGTTGTGACCATTTTAAAGAGAGATCCAAACATTTTGGGAGGGAAATTGGCGGGGAAGGCTAATTGCTCCGAATCTTTCGTGCGCAGGACTAAGAAGGAAGCTGGGCTGAGGGCGTACAAAGTTCAAAAAGTTCCGGATAGAAACGCCGTGAAGAATGAAACCGCAAAACAATGAGCGAAAATGCTGAGCCGAGATTTTGTCAAGAAATTTGAATGCTGCATAATGGACGATGAAACTTATGTTTTAGCGGACTTTTCCCAGCTACATGGCCATGAATTTTATACAGCTGATTCTCGAGGAAATGTCGCTGAAAAATTCAAACCCAAAAAAATTACAAAATTCCCAAAGAAATTCCTTGTTTGGCAAGCAATTTGTAGTTGTGGTTAAAGGAGCAGCACATTCCATTCGTGACATCGGGTACAATCAACGGCGAAATATATTTGAAGGAATACTTGCCAAAGAGATTGCTTCCATTTTTCCGCCAACATGAAGTGTCCACGTTTTTTTTGGCCTGACCTCGCTTCATGTCACTACAGCAAAACGGCCTTAAAGTGGTTCCAACGGAATGAAGTGATTTTGGTGCCTAGAGAAGCCAATCTACCAAACTGTCCAGAACTAAGGCCGACTGAGAGGCACTGGGCTTTAGTAAAAAGGGAGAAAAAAAGTGGCCAAAGACCTTCAAGATTTCAAAAGAAAGTGGTCTGCAGCAGCTGTGAGGGTGTCGGACACTACCATAAAAACATTAATGGAAGGGGTTCCTGAAAAATTAAAACTTTTATTAAAAATTAATAATTTGTGGTTTCTTGTTTATATTTTTTTATCTAAAAATAATTTGCAAAATAAAATATTTTAGTTTAAAAAAATCGGACTACTGGTTCAAAAGATTTCATCATTTTTGTACCAGACAATTTTATTGGACGCACTCCTTAAATTAGATACATTCCAATATTGGAGGTAAATATACATATATGTACCATAGTAAAATTATTCAAAATTTCAGGTTATTCGCTTGAGAACATTTGGTTTTCGAATACGAATAATATTCGACAGCTTTTACTAAAAAGGAAAACCGGTTAAAACCGGCTTTGGTTAACCGAAATAGAAACCCCTAAATAAAAGTCGTTCCCGTTTTTGCGCTCTTTTTTTTAAGGCCACTTTAATTAATCCCGGGATGATTCTTTTTACTACTGGGATAAGTTACAAGCATGCATGTAAGTATTTAGTTTCATTGTTATAAATATGATTTATGCTGGATAAAAATATTGCAAGCACATCAACATGTGTAAAGAGCAAAAGGAAGGGGCATGTGAGAGAGAATGAATTCTGGAGAAAGAGAGAGAGAGAGAGAGAGAGACATAAGTAAACTTGAGTGAAATAGGCACGTGTGTAATACAAAATTTTCTATTTTAAATGTGATTTAGGAAATTGGAAATTTTTTGAATTTTTTTTATAAATGTTTTATTAATATTTAAATTGAAAAAATTAAATACTAAATTTTAATATAAGTATTACTCTAAGGCAAGAACATACATATTTTTAATTATACACTAATTCGTAATAGAAGCTCCAAGATCAGTTTAGTTTCCTTGCAATAACGTGTCGACTTAAAGCAAAATTGAAGAATTCTGCTTATAACTAGACGACAATGAACTTCTATTCCCAGTTAACTTTCCATGCGTTTGACTTTTATTTTCGAGCAAAGTCAATAATTGTCTAAATAATCTGTTTCAATATTCTGTTTGATATTCGAAACATTTAATAATAATATCATATTAAAAAATTATTAAATATGCCAATATAAATATTTGAAATTGTATTTCTACAACAAAATGTGTTTAAAGTTTAGATTTAGGCCGCAGTGGCAGTAGAGAACGGGGATGAAGCGGTGTTGGCGATGGTGGAAGACTTGATGGCAGTCTCGATTAGTCTAATATAAAGAGAAGTGAAAAATGTTTCATACCCAATGATTAAATAATGAAAAAATAATAAACTTTATGACTCGCAAAAAAAAAAAAAAACAAAAAGTATTATTCCATTCTACAGTGGACATAAACTTTGCCTTCAAGAAGTAAGCGGTGATTTTTTTGCTACTAGGCTTTTGACGTTTATATTTCTGACAGTTCACGCATGATTCTTGTTAGATGTCAAAGTAAAAAATACTCAGTTTGGTTTGCCATCATGAATAGACTTACGCATGAACAACGTTTCCAATTTCTTGAAATTTATTATCAAAATTCGTGCTCCGTGAAAAATGTTTTTCGCAAGCTACGTTCATTTTATCATCGACCCACAGAGCAGGCTATTATGCTCATTGTGACCAAATATCGCACCCGTTTCACTTTATAGGATATCAATCCATCAAATCGTATCCCTAGAGTGCGTACCGAAGAGAATATTGCTGCTGTATCCGCCAGTGTTGAACAAGGTCGCGATATGTCCATCCGGCACCGATCGCAGATCGCAGTAATTGGGTTTCAGCGACGAGGCTCCTGTGAATAAGCAGAATTACCGTATTTCGTATTTGGAGTGAAGACCAGCCAGAGGCAGTTCAGCAGCTACCAATGCATTCCGAAAAATGCACTGTTTGGTACGGTTTATGGGCAGGCGGCATCATTGGGCCATACTTTTTCAAAGACGATGAAGGCCGCAACGTTACGGTCAATGGAGAAAGGTACCGGTACCGTTCGATGATAACAGACTTTTTTTTTTGCCGTTGCCGAAAATGTAATAATTGAACACGGCTGCCTTGTGGTTTCACCAGAACGATACCACATGCCACACTGCACGCGAAACCATGCATCAATTGAGAGGCGATGTGAATTTGGTGAGCAGTTAATCTCACGTTTTGGTTCAGTCAATTGCCCACCAAGATCGTGTGACCTGACCCCGTTAGACTATTTTTTGTGGGGCTATGTTAAGTCTCTTGTCAATAGGGACACGAGCCAAATACGATTGCTGCCTTGGATGACAACATTGAACGCGTCATTGGTGAAATTCCGGCCGAAATGTGTGAAAAAGTGTGCCAAAATTGGAACTTCAGAATGGACGGACCACTTGAAGCGTAGCCGCGGGTATTTAAGTGAAATTAATTAAGTGAATCTTTAAAAAGTAAATGACAGGAATTGATTTATCGATCCAAATCAAAAAGTTCATTTACTTTTGTAAAATTACCGAGCTTTTTTGAAACCAAGCTCTTAAAAAATCACCTTATAGAAGCAAACACAAGAAATATCATCCTAAAAGTATGCATTGAAAAACCCCCATTTATCTTACATCTGAATTTGCCTTTACGATTTCGATAACGCTTTAAAATTAGCCAGCAATTTTCAATAGCAGAAATGCCAGAAATGATTAAATCGATTTGCATAAAATTTTAAAATTTTATCTGACTTAAACTATCAAGTCAAAGAAAGAAAAAGTACATGGAAGAAATTTCAGTTAAAATTTATGCAAATCGACTTATGGCGAACTACAATATTAGTTGTGGTATCAGCAGAAACAGCAGCAATTGTAGCTGTAGGTATGTAGTAGTGTAGCAGCAGCAGTTTAAAAGGATCACGCTAACATTATCCTTAATGGCACATAATTATTTTGTCAATTCAAGAGAAAATAATTCGTTCACTGAACAAACTATTTTCAAAAATACAATAAAGAAAACCACTAAAGAACCGAAAGGAAAAAGCCGTCAAGGAATTCCAAATGCAGTTGCAAGCAGTTAGTATAGCAGCGGCAGATGAGCGACATTTGTTTTGAAATTTGTGGTTGGAGATGTGACGGTGGTGTGGTTCTGGTGGTTTTCTGGTGGTGTGCAGCAACCAACAAAAGGAAGAACATGGAAGCACAGGCTGAATTGAACATGAACGAGACAAATGTCGCGGAACTTGCTTCTGATGCTGCTGCTGCTGCTGCTGCTGCTGTTGCTGCTGTCCTCAAGCACCAAGAATAATAAGAAAAGACATGAATTTCAACTTATCAGAGCAAATGATAAAAGAAAAAAGAAAGAAAATAAGCACAGAAACATAGAAACAAAAAGTTTCCTTGCTCAAGTTAAAACCAAAAATAGAAAAGATCAAATACACAGTAAGAAATAAAGAGGAGGAAAGAAATCAAGCACAGGAACAGGACATGATGCTGGCCGGAAATGCCAAAAAGGAAAGCGAGCAAAAATAATATAAAGAAAGTAAGTAAAGCAGAAAATTCAAATGCTGAAAACAATAATGAGACTTGTGCATAAAAATGCAAGTAGAAAAAAGTTGAACAGCAAAAAAAAAAAATTTAAAAAGAAAATAAATGTGTTTCAAAAGCAAAAAAATATTCAATGGATGGATTCAGGAAAAAGTAGTGATATTAACCCAGAGTGAGCCAGCTAAGAATGATTTGTTAAATAGAAACAGTTGCAGCATCTGAAATTCTGTAGCATGTAATCGAAAACACATTTGTCAAGCGCCTAAAACCTGAAAGTCAATATAAGTTACATGTGGTAAAGTTCTAAGTGCTCGTCTTTAGAAAGAAGATTTGTAAAAATATTTAGGGAGAAGTTAGAAATGAGAAAAATATAATGGCAAGCCGTTTTATATCATAGTTGCAGAGTAAAATACTCTGGTTAGCGTTCTAACCTGGAGATCAACCGCTGTAACGAAATTTAACATGTTAAAATGACTAATGAATCAAATTAGTGTAGCAAGAGACAGAACTGAAAATGAATGCATATGAAAGATCTCCACTTCTTGACAAGGGATAAAATTTCCAAATCTATGATCAACCACTGAATATATATCATTTGAGGGGCCAAAAATGGCCCATCCATTTCTTAACTCAAAATCATTCATTGTAAATGATATAAATTTTTTAAGACACCTGCAACCTGCAATTCAAATGGGAATGCATGGAAAGTTAATATTCAAAGTCAGGTAATGAGCTAAACTTTCTTAACTCTAAACCGCTGTAAATAAATTCAGTTGTTAAGACATTAGTGATGTGAATCAACTACTGCTGATCGCAACTCATTCAACTGAAGTTTGATTGAAAGTTAATGTTCCGAGTCTGGTACTTTGCTAAACTTTCTAAATTCGAAACTAAGTAGAAATCAACTGCTGTAAATACATTAAAGTTTCAAACGTCTAATGCTCTAAATTTCATCAGTAACTGTTTTGGGTTAAGAAAAAAACTTTTATAGGCAAAGAAAAATGCAAAGAAAGGACATTAAAACAGGCGCCGCCATTATATTTTATGCAAATTCATACACAAGTGTACACCAGCCTCCCACCACCGACCGTCCAACCAACGGACATCCACTAACAATATGTTGTCGTGTTAAACATGACAGCAATAACGAGCAGTAGCGAGTAGCAGATAAGCAGCAATCAAATGAAAACGTTGCGACCAGTTGCAAGCACACAAGCACAATATAAAGTCCTTAAATATAATTAGTTTTAAATTTAAAAAAAATAAATGTTATTAAAAAAAGTCATTTGCAATATTTACTAAGTGACACAAATAAATCTAATCACTCAAATGCCTGGCAACACTGGCTACTAGTAAGCTTCTGCTACAGCCTCTTCACTATTCGAGTGAGTGTAAACGTAAATTCAAATACTTGCCTCATAGCTTATGAAGCCCTTGTTGCTTGATATTTCTTTATTTTTCTTTGAAATTTTAAAGAAATTAAAATTTAGTTTCCGAAAATTGTCCGCATCATTAAAATCGTGCACTGACCATGCGATTTTTCGTGTGGCTCCAGCACATTAAGCAAAATATTCGACAAATAGTTTAAGCCTTAGCCGCGACATGCCAAAATTTACTAAATACTTTGCCATTTTAATTACAATAAACGCTGTGGCATGGCACACTTTTGCGATTGAGTTAATTGTCACGCAGCGTCTTAGTTTTTGATATTTCAAATCTATGCGACATGATGAGAAAATAGAGGCAACAATAATTGTGGTTTAACATAAATGGACACTTGAAAGATGTTCTCCTAGCAAACTGAAGTCAATTAGATAAAGTAGCTTAACTCATTTGGAACAGGTACCCGGAGTTGTAATTCTATTTTGAAAATTTTTTAAATGCAGTTTTCTTTGGAATGTCTAGCACATGCCACACGTTGCCTGGTCATAGGCATTCCCAGGCAACTGGCTGAAGTCCGCCTTGCAGTAGGTCTCATATGTCTTAGGCTTGAAATTTAAACTTGAGGGTAATGCCAGTAGATTGGGACTACTTGCTAATGACTTCTACAGGAACTGTCTCGATGAGGAGGAGAAGGAAACTCTACTCTATTATCCACTCTACTCTACTATCCACTCTACTCTACTATCCACTCTACTCTACTATCCACTATACTCTACTATCCACCTTCTTTGGAATTGTCCATCACATGCCACACGTTGCCTGGTTATAGACATTCCCAGGCAGCTGGCAGAAGTCCGCCTTGCAGTAGGTCTGATATGTCTTAGGCATGATTTTTAAACTTGAGGGTAATACCAGTAGATTGGGACTACCTGCTAACGACTTATGCAGGAACTGTCTCGATGAGAAGGAAACTCTATTCTACTATCCACTCTATTCTACTATCCACTCTATTCTACTATCCACTCTACTCTACTATCCACTCTGCTCTACTATCCACTCTACTCTACTATCCACTCTGCTCTACTATCCACTCTATTCTACTATCCACCTTCTTTGGAATTGTCCAGCACATGCCACACGTTGCCTGACAATAGGCATTCCCAGTCAACTGGCTGAAGTCCGCCTTACAGTAGGTCTCATCAGCGAGAATCACGCAATCGAATTTGATTAGGTAATTGTCATACAGCTTTCGCGGGCAAGCGTCTTCGCTATTTTTTTTCTTTACTTCAGACCGGTCAGGTACTTTCTGCTGATTGTACGTCCTTAATCCTTGACTTCGCTTATAACGCATTACAGTTGATTGCGATGTACCAGCTGTAGCAGTCCGATATGTACTAAAATCCGTTTTCAGCTTTTCTGGGATATTTGGACCCTTTTTTCTGCCCTTTTTTTTATATTAATACATTCAATACACAGGGTGTAGCCCTATGAATTCAGAGCATTGTCTTGAATGGAATAAAGATTAATAGGTGGGAGGAAGAAGGAGGGCGAATGAGAGAGGGAATGCAATCACACAGGACACCGACACCGATAAAGAGATAGACCGCCATTGTGGCAAGTGTTATGCCTTTACCACAATGAACTTCAGTTTGTCAGTGTCGACTATGACCGCATGTAGCGCGAAAGGCCAAGCTTTTCGCATCCACTCATGTTGTATGTGTTATATTTACGCATGAATGGACATGAAGGGACCTACAGTTTTATGCCGACTCCGAACGGCGAAGTGAAAAGCTTTTCATAAGCAATTTTTACTCTTGTACATAGGTTTGCCATTGCCTGCCAAGAGGTGGTGCGGTGTATAAATTTTGTTGTTGTATTTAAAAAAAAAAAAAAAAATTTTTTTATTTTTTTTTTATTGTTTTATTTTATTTAATTTTATTTTTCTTATATTTTTATATTTTTTTTATTTTTGCCCATGCCGAGATTCGAACCCTTGACCCTCTGTGTAACAGTCCAACGCACTACCGCTACGCTACACTTACTTACTTACTTACTTTTAATGGCAAAACAGCCCATGGAGGGCCTAGGCCGAGCTTTTCCCATCCACTCATGTTGTGCGTGTCATATTTGTACATGAATGGAAGGGACCTACAGTTTTATGCCGACTCCGAACGGCGAAGTGAAAAGCTTTTAATGGCAATTTGTACTCTTGTAGGTTTGCCATTGCCTGCCAAGAGCTGGTGCCGCATGCCGTGTAGAAAAATTATTTTTTCTACTTTTTGATTTTCGGCCTGTGCCGAGATTCGAACCCCGGACACTCTGCGAAGCAGTCCAACACACTACCACTACACCACAGCGACCACACCGCTACGCTACAGCGACCTCATAACACTTTGCCTGACCCAGATGGAGTTTCCCGCGTTGTAGTTGCTTATGAAAATTCTAAAAAATGTTCTGGTAAGGGGTAAGTAAACCCTTACCTTATATAGCTCCTCAAAATTTTCTCTCTTCATTGGCCACTTATTTAGGTGTTGTAGTAATTAAATGAAATGTTTAAAAAAGCATGTAGGTACTAAGTATGTACATATAATGTTAGTGAAGAACAACAATAAAGTTAAACAAAAGGATAAGGATTTCTATTTGCTGTAGTAGGAAACTAAGTAGTTACTGCCCACACATTAAACTACAAACAGGAAATGGAAAAAAGTTAGGGCTAAACGATTACAACGATTAAAAAACAAGCGAAACACCCTAAACTAGACAAATAAATTCAAATATGAGAGACTAAAAGGATTCACTTTTTGGTGCTCCTCCTTTCTTTTTCTTTGGCCATTTACATTAAATTTTGTATGGAGTTTTTAAGTTAATTTCCCTGAACTTTTTTGTTAAAGCATTTATGTACAATTTGGGAGCTACATTTAACATTCGAGAAATAAATGAGCCACAAGACTTGGTAAGTAGCTGGGAAAAAGTATTTTATATTTGTAGACGAATGGAACAAGGAAGAAAAAAAATAAAAATAAAAAAAAAAACCAAAAGCTACATACACACAAAATATGTTCCATACGAGTGTAAAGAGAAGAACATTAGTTTGTGCCAAAAGTGATTAAATGTACGTAATTAGGTGGCGTTTGTTTTTGCTGCTGCTTAGAGGCTAATAACTATGTATGTATGTGTATGTATGTGTGCAGGCAAGTAGCGAGAGCCATAGTCCATGTTGGCATTGTTACTTACATGCCACTTCCTTCTTCCTGCTGCTACTGCTGCTTTCCCTGATTCAGTTACTCTGTTTTTTGTTTGTGTGTGCTACTGAAACATATTTAAAAATACTTCTCTATATGGAAGTGTTTTTAAACTCAAAAAAGGAAAAAGATAAAAAGAAATAGAATAAATATTTCCCTTGTAATTTGTTGGTGGTAAACTTTTTATTTGAAATTAGGATTATAAACTCGTTCGTATGTGCCGAGAATTAAATGCAGGAAATATTTTGAGTATTTGTAGATGTTTAAGTATGAAATAAATTAGGAACCGGAGCTCATTGAACTGACAATGAGTGGGGTAAGGAGAATTGATGGAGATAATGCAAAACTTAAGCAGCATTTGATTGAGGCAATGAATGATAATTTACTTTACTATTTCATGAGAAATGGCAGGCGCACTTTCACTGAATTCTGACTCTTCAAATTTACTGCTTTCCTCTCCTGCTCGTCTTCATGGTTTTATTTTTTTTTGCCTCTTTAACTTTAATCACCCAACCTTTTCCTCCAACTAAAAACGGCTTTCTCTATGTCTGTTTCAAAATTTATTTGCCGTTTATTGCTGAGAATTTCCTTGAAATTTAAATCACAGCACCGCACCTACAAATACCCCAAACGTTTTTCATTGAACATTTTAATTTGGCCCAGCACCATCAGCTTTGCAATTAAACCACAAACCTCAACTACTTGGCCCTTCCGAAATATACGCCATTCCTAACAATTAACAATTTCAGAATCTCACAATACGTAATCAAAGCGCGCAAATATTGGTCAGCACTGGAAGCTACCTAATCGAATCATCGCTAAAGCGTTAAAGAAAACCCAACCGCAAATGTTATGGTACAAAGACCAAAAGAAAACAACAATAAACAGAATAGAGAATGATAAATGGGCGGCAGAAGACAAAAGGAAGATGTTATAAAAAGTAAAAGGAAAGAAGGAAGAATCATTACGCTTGAACGCGTCAATTCATGTCTTTTCTTCTTCTAAGTGTTTCAAAGAGTCTCTATATATATGTGTGTGTGTGTTTGTGCGCGTTTGAGCTTTGTGGTTGATTATTGTCGACACTGTTTATCAGCGTACCCACCCACTCTCCCACTCCGAACAACGCTAAGCTGCTCCTCAGTTTCTACTGACGGGACAATCAAACAATTTTAATTATAAAATCGAAAGGGTCAGAAGCAGAGCAAAAGCAGAGCAAAAGCAGAGCAGGAGCAGAGCTCCTGTGCTGCGCTGAACTGAACTGGAATGAGTTGAGTTGTGCTTCAAGACATTAACATACCTAAATATTTCTAAAAATTAACAGCAGCAGGAAGAGATTGAACAGCAAGCAATTCAAAATGGAATTGTTTAGCCTTAGGTTAAAATTAGTAGAATTTTAAATCCAAACCCGTACATACAACAGGAATTCATTATTTGAACTATGTATTTCTGTTTTGGTGGTATATCACGCAACTAAAAATAGCATCACTTCTTTATTTCCATTTAAAGTTTTTCAACGCTACGCTTGTGACTTATTCACGTTGACGCGCTTCACCCATTGGTAAGTGAAGCGCTGGTTGGAGCCTTTTGGAATATTTGACGATGTGTTCAGTGATATCTCAATAATCTTCTCTTAGATATTTAAGAAGTATCACAAGCATTTGAGAAAGCCTTTCATGATATTTAGAGCAACATTTTCATATATTTCAGGGAGCTGGATAATCTATGAAGATGGTTTTTGGGAACCCACTTTTAAAATTTATCAGAATGCGCTCTATGAGGGCTAAGTTGATATTAAATAGTTCAGAGAGTCTTCTGAGATATTCCGCAGGAGCATTCTTTAATGTTTTGGGAAGCTGTCTTAGATATTTCTGTGATCGTTCTGCAATAGCCTTCGAGACTT
Organism: Palloptera scutellata; assembly: GCA_958295655.1. Lineage (NCBI taxonomy): Eukaryota > Metazoa > Arthropoda > Insecta > Diptera > Pallopteridae > Palloptera > Palloptera scutellata. The sequence continues at coordinate 38,152,309 of OY282450.1, read as the reverse complement.
ATTCAGAGACACACCAAAAAGTTGTCTAAGACATTTAAATATTTTGGAAAACCTTCTAAAGTAATTGAAAAAATATTTCAAGAGGTCTTTCGGGATATTTGTGAAATATTTCCTCAATATTTCATTCAGATATTATGGGAAACCTTCTAAAGTAATTAAGAAAATATTTCAAGTGGTCTTTCGGGATATTTGTGAAAGATTTCCCGAATATTTCATTCAGATATTATGGGAAACCTTCTAAAGTAATTGAAAAAATATTTCAAGAGGAATTCGGGATATTTGTGAAAGATTTCCCCAATATTTCATTCATAAAATATGGAAAACCTTCTAAAGTAATTAAAAAATATTTCAAAAGGTCTTTCGGGATATTTGTGAAAGATTTACTCAATATTTCATTCAGATATTATGGGAAACCTTCTAAAGTAATTAAAAAAATATTTCAAGTGGTCTTTCGGGATATTTGTGAAAGATTTCCCCAATATTTCATTCAGATATTATGGAAAACCTTGTAGAGTAATTAAAAAAATATTTCAAGTGGTCTTTCGGGATATTTGTGAAAGATTTCCTCAATATTTCATTCAGATATTATGGAAAACCTTCTAAAGTAATTAAAAAAATATTTCAAGTGGCATTTGTGAAAGATTTCCCCAATATTTCAGCAACACTTTTAACATATTTTGGAATATTTATTTCTAAAAAAATCCATATTTTTCACAATATCGCCTAACATAGAAATAATGAAAAATTAATACTTAAAATATCATATCTAGGGGATGAAATCAAGTTAGTGTACCTGGCTGCCACCAAAAAAGGTACGAGTAAAAATATGAATTTTGTTTGAATAACTTGAATAAATCGCCTTCTTAAAGCTTCTGGGCTATGCTTCTAATGGCAGGACCATCAAATTCTTGTTAATTGTTTTAAATGATAAATGCTAAAAATAATCCCGGGGAGTCGGAAATGTTTTCATGGTGGGTGGATATAAGTAAGATATATAAGTGGTCGCTGTGGCGTAGTGGTAGTGCGTTGGACTGCTACGCAGAGTGTCCGGGGTTCGAATCTCGGCACAGGCAAAATCAAAAAAAAAAGAAGAAAAAATAATTTTTCTACACGGCACCACCTCTTGTCAGGCAATGGCAAACCTACAAGAGTAAAAATTGCTATGAAAAGCTTTTCCTTCGCCGTTCGGATTCGGCTTTAAACTGTAGGTCCCTTCCATTCATGTACAAATATAACACGCACAACATGAGTGGATGCGAAAAGCTCGGCCTAGGCCCTCCATGGGCTGTTGTGCCATCAAAAGTAAAGTAAATATAAGTACCAGCTGCGTATTTGTGTCAAAGTACAAACACCTCTAAAGTATTTCTAGAAAGTATACGATAAGCAATGAGTGTCCCTGAAAGCGATATACATACATACATACTTACTACATGTATACTACATACGAGTACATGTATGTGGAATATGCCAAGAAAGAATCATTGCAAGGACTTACGTTAACTATGGGCACACATCTATGCATAAATATGTACATATGTATTTGTATGTAAGTTTATGTCTGTGTATGTGTACGAGCATAATCTCTATTAGTATTTACAGCAAAATCACGTGAATACTTGCGTGCATGTACTATAAGCATGTGTGGTGTGTGTGTGTGTGTGTGTGTGTGTGTGTGTGTGTGTGTGTGTGTGTGCGTGGAAAAACTTTAGGAATTTATTTAATCCATGCCCGCATATCGTAATCTCGCATACATGCTCTCGCTCGCTCACACATACACACTCAACTTCACTTTGTCTTGCTTTTGATGATGACTTTTGTCTCGTTTGCCACATAACATCGTTCTTTTTCCGGTTACAGTGTGTGATTATTGCTATGCGCTCTAGCATTTCTCCAATTGAGTATGTGTGCGTTTGTGTATTTGTATTTGTGTGCATGGCTTTTACTATTTACGCTTTAATCCTATTATGTATTTTATTATGAGGGTCGGAATTGAAAAAGTTACCTTTTAAAAAGGGATTTAACTAAAGTTTTTTGCACATCATTTCATTATTAAATTATTGTATGTGAGTGCAAGTGTGTGTGTGTGTGTGTGTGTCTATATTTATGTTTTAGTTACAGCATCAAACACTACAAATTTTCCACTAGCTGCGCATAATACATAATAATAATTATACACGCTTAAGATGACGCGCACAAAGAAAACGTGCACACAATAAAAAAAAAAAAAAAAAAATTTAATAAAAATTCAGCTTCATAATGGAAGGTAATGTAGGTAGGAGATTTTGAGTCGGCAGGATCGTTGCTTAAAAGACTCCTCCTTTACCTTTGTATGCGAGTGTGTGTGTGAAAAGTTTTACTTTACTTTATAGTTACGAAAATTGTTTGGAAATATCAAATGGAAAATTATGGTATTTGAAACTTGGACAAACTTTGTGCCAGAAATATTTACACGATTTTCCAACACCCACATATGAGTACATACATACATGCGTACATACAAACATGCATACATAAAAACATACATACATACATACATACATACATACATAATCACAATTATTAGCCCATGTTATAAATATTTATGTAAAATTATTTAAATATTCATTATTAAAAGTAGTGCTTCAAGCTCTAACTACCATGAAAAAATTTAGTCCGCACACTAGTTTGACACTACAGTACTTTTAAGAAGAAAGCAATCGGCTTTTTCGCATGAAATAATTTGAATATCAAGTAGGAATTGATTTACAAAATTTGATTTCATTGTAAATTTCGCAATGTAATTGTAGAAACAGTCCATTATACGCTTTCGTCTCAAGAGCATATTTAAGAAATGAGTTCCGTATACGCGAAACGTTTTGAAGCAGTCTTTCTTTGTTCCCATCCAAAAGGTCCCAAGATGTCCCACTTGAGTGCTTCGAAGTACTTAAAAAAGTCGAAGGCGTTTGTCCAGCATTGGAACCAACACTTTCTGGTGGACGACATGCCAAATCGCGGCATTTGCAGAGCTACCTCGAAACAGGAGGACTTGGTTATAAAGAGGATTTTCGAAGCTAATCCAGCCATATCCTTGCAAGCAGCTAAACAAAAATTGGCTCGAAAGGGCATAAATGTCTCCCTGAATACAATAAGAAACCGTTTGAGGGAGTTTCAGATCCAATTTCGAGCAAAGACGGTAAAACCCTTATTAACTGCAAAGCAACTTAAAACGCCAAGAGTGGGCAACTGAACATGGATGACGATTGGAGCCAAGTGGTGTTCACAGACGAATCCTCCTTTTGGATGCCAAACACTGTTAAGCGTGCTTGGTCCACTAAAGACGGTAAGATGCTCCAGCGATCAGTGAAACATCCAGGAAAGGTTCATGTTTGGGGATGCTTCACAAAACAAGGATTTGGCAAATTAATCATGTTCACGAGGAATTCGGATGCCAACTTCATGACCACGATATACCGTCGTGGACTTCTGCCATCAATGGATATGTGGTTTGTGGTAGGAAGCCGAGGTTGGGTTCTTCAAGAGGACAACGACCCAAAACATCGCAGTCGCTTGTGCAGCAGATGGAAAGAGGAAAACGGCATAACTTCATTGTATTGGCCCTCACAGTCGCCAGATGCGAATCCGATCGAAAATGTTTGGGCTCTTATGAAGTTAAAACTACGTGGAAAAAAGATACGTTCAATAAATCATTGGAAACGGCTTCTTAGGGTTATATGGCGAAGTTTAACACGGTCATATGCTGAAAGCATGCATTAGTCGATAGCAAGCATTTCCGTTGTAATGAAATTACAAAGAATGGTGGCGACTGGACGCCATATCAATATATTTGCGCAATGAATAATTAATCATTTCAAGATGCTGTGGACTTTTTTTAAGATACCTTAATTTTTTCAGTGACTTAAGCCGATTGCTTTTTTGTTGAAACTACTGTATATCAGAACATACTAGTTCAATTGCTAGTACAAAAGTTATCAAGGATAGAGTAATTGCTTTCTCGTAGGACATCAGCATGAATTAAAAAATCCAGTAGGTATTCACCCGGTTTCACACAGGAATTAGCGTCTGTAAAATTTCACCTCAGTGGCAGTGACACTTCTTCTTCTTTTCATGATACTTCAACCCACTGTGAGCCTAGTCCGAGCTTTTCCCATTCACTTATGTTGCGGGTGTTATATTTTGTGCATGAATGGAAGGCAACTACAGTTTTAACGCCGAATCCGAACGTCGATCTTAAGAAATTTTGACTTTTGTAAGTTTGCCATATTTTTTTATTGATACACTCAACACACAGGGTGTACCCCTAAGAATGCAGAGCCTTATGTTGAATGGAAGGAAGATTGATAGGTGAGAGGAAGAAGGAGGGAGAATAAGAGATGGAATGCAATCACACAGGGCACCGACAACGATAAAGGGATAGGCAGCCATTGTGGCCAGTGTTACGCCTTTATCACAATGAACTTCAGTTTACCAGTGTCGACTATGACCGCATGTAGCGCCAACGGTCAAGCTTTTCACATCCACTCATGTTGTGCGTGTTATATTTGCACATGAATGGAAGGAACCTACATATTTATGCCGAAACCGAATGGCGAAGGGAAAAACTTTTCATAGGCAATTTTTACTCTTGTTGAGGTGGTGCCGCATAGAAATGTTGTTGTTGTTTTGTTTTTTTATGCTAATATTCGAACCCCGGACACTCTGCGTAGCAGTCCAGTAGAAAAAGTAGAAAAAATAATTTTTCTACACGGCATCCGGCACCAGCTCTTGGCAGGCAATGGCAAACCTACAAGAGAAAAAATTGCTATGAAAAGCTTTTCACTTCGCCGTTCGGATTCGGCTTTAAACTGTAGGTCCCTTCCATTCATGTACAAATATAACACGCACAACATGAGTGGATGCGAAAAGCGAAAGGCTCGGCCTAAGCCCTCCATGGGCTGTTGTCCCATTAAAAGTAAAGTAAAGTGTTATTTCTGCGAATTTGTGACTGTTCCTGAATACACTGGTTTTTTTTATGTGTACATATGTATACAAACTTATTGTACTAAGTGTAATAACTGAAATGTCATTCCTTGTTTGCTGCACTATACTTTTACATAACTGTTTTTCTGATCTATTGTTCTTTGTTCACCATTGTACTCACATGTAAATTATCGTCTACAAATGTTTTAGAAAGCTTACAAAACTTTCTTTGAAAGCTTTTTGAAGAAGTTGAGAAAGAAGGCGTTCTGTAATATAAATTGAAAGTTTTTTTTGAAATATTTCCACATGTTTTCTGAAATATTTTAAAAGAGACTTCCTAAAGAATCTGAGAAAGTTTCATGTTACCTGTTTCCAGAAATATTTTTCCCGACTTCCTAAATTGATTTAGAAAGCTTTCTGGAATATATTTAATAGACTTTTTGAAATGCTTTTGTTTACGAAGGCTTTGTCAAATGTTTCTGAAAGCTCCAGTAACATCTTTGAAGACTACCTGAAACAACTTTAAAAGCTTGCTGATATATTTAAGAAACGCCCAGCGTGAGTTGAAATGCTCACGACGCAACTTTTTATTTAACGTACGTGATCGTGGATCGAAAATCACTCACCCACTTCCTACTGGTACCGAACTGGTTTAGTCTAGTCCCGCAAAATTGTCAGTTTTATAACAACAAAAAAAGAAAACAATAATAAAATTTAGAGTTTTGGTTGCGGTACGCTACATTGACCACTTTGTCGCCGTGATACTTTCTTTTTACCATTTCCCAACATCTGTTTCTTTGAAAGCTTTCTGAAGAGGATTAGAAAATAATTTCTCAAAACAACATTGATTAAATAAAAAATAATATTTGAGATGGAAGCACGCCGTGGTCGCTGTAGCGTAGTGGTAGTGCGTTGGACTGCTACGCAGAGTGTCCGGGGTTCGAATCTCGGCACAGGCAAAATCAAAAAAAAAAAAAAAAAAAGTAAAAAAAATAATTTTTCTACACGGCACCACCTCTTGTCAGGCAATGGCAAACCTACAAGAGTAAAAATTGCTATGAAAAGCTTTTCACTTCGCCGTTCGGATTCGGCTTTAAACTGTAGGTCCCTTCCATTCATGTATAAATATAACACGCACAACATGAGTGGATGCGAAAAGCTCGGCCTAGGCCCTCCATGGGCTGTTGTGCCATCAAAAGTAAAAGTAAAGGGAGCACGCCGTTTGCAACCATCCCATCGTGTGTGATCATGCGTGACTTAAATTTCTTCGTACTACTCACGGTAAATTTTCTTTTTTTGTGTAATAAAGTACATTCTTGTTTTTTGTTTTTGCTGCTGTTTGTTTAAATTATATAGGCTTATATTGATTTTTTTAGCACCCTTTTGTATCCTGGATGTTTGATGATGCTTTTGTATAACCTTGTCTTAAACATATTTAACCATGAATAAATTCTGCAAAAAAAAAAGGCTTAACAATTTAAGATGTAAGTCATCATAAGAAGCATTCATCAGGTCATTCATTCATTACAGCCTGTGAGTGGACGTGAGTGGAAACGCTCACGACTTTACTTTACTTTTAATGGCACAACAGCCCATGGAGGGTCTAGGCCGAGCTTTTCGCACGCTCACGACGCTACTTTTAATTTCACGTACGAGATTGAGGGTCGCTGTTTTTGTTTTTTTTCGTCCACCACCAAAGCGTTTGGCAATGCTGCCTGTATTAAGTATTATACCATTATAACGATTTATGGTGCGATACACAAACATATTATTCACTTTGAGATACCTGAGCTCACGAACAATAGCGGGTTGTTGTGATATGGTACAACGCAATCACACTATTACGTTTGAATTCCATTTCGAATAACTTTTGTATAAACAATATAAACAGCTGTGACTGGTATGAATTTGACATAGTTGGCAATATCGCGTTGCCAGATATACCGTTGTGAAGTTGGTAACACTTCAATCTGAGTTAATAAAGAAATCGGTGATTTTTTTCTTTGTTGATTTTGAAGTTTGTTAAAGCTAATTTTTGCTCCATTGCTAATTATTGAAGGCTACAATTTGAGATAAATAAATTTTCTTCTTTTTATTAATAGCAAATATATTAAAGGCCGAGAACAAGCGGTTGCCCCAGGAGAGTTAAAATTCTTAATATTTTTCACTTGCCTCTCTACACTCAATAGAATTGCTCTCGAGAGTGAAATGAAAATATCACTGATCTCGTGCACTCGTCACTGATTTCGTAAGCACTTTCGTGTTACAAAGATTCTATAGAATTTCCAACTGGTAAAGCGATTCCAGATGTGCGTGTGTATTTATTTGAGCATGCAGGCGAATGGTTGCTGCAAGTCAGACGGTTGGTTGCAAGCAATGCAGATTTTACAACAAGAAAAAAACACATGCTCCAAACAAATTTTATAGCGCAGCTGTGTTGCACACACACACACACACACACACACACACACACACACACAGTTAGTTACTGGTGCTTGTTGAGTGTATGCATATGCAAGAGTCCTTTCAATGTATGTATGTGGTGTGTGTGTGTGTGTGTGTGTGTGTGTACGCATACTCACATGCATGCATGCCAGTATTTAAGCAATTTAATAGCACTTTACTTTTGTTTTAAATTGAAATTTATTGTCGTGCATGTGGTGTCATTTCTTTATGCATTCATTCTGTGATACTTATGCACATATCCTCCACATACTTGAAAACTGTCGAAACTGTTCTATAGTTTGTTTATGTGTACAAATACATGCACACACACACACATCTCTAGCAACGTGTGTGCTGCGAACACACTTCACAACAACAGTGCCATTAAATGGTTGCAGAATATAAATTTTAAGACTAAATTGCAAATCATTTTCAAATCAATCTGAAATAGGCAAAATTGAAAAATCTATTGGAAATTTCAAGGAAACACATTGCTCCAAGTAAATGTTTACACAGGTCTCACCTTGAGCTCTAACCCAATTTACATACATTTTGTTGGTTTATGAAATTTTGTGCCTTTGCGCCACTGTAGCTTTGCTTTGGCTGTTTGTTTGCAAGTGTATCTTTCATCTAAGAACAATTTTATTTATAACTGGCATATGTTGCTGCTGCTACTGCTGCTGCTACTGCTGCTGCTACTGCTGCTGCTGCTGTTGCTCAGCTACATACTTCAACTTGCACTAGTTACATACAAGAGTGTTTGTGCTATTGTAGTGCGTGTTTGTGTATGTGTGTGTGTTCGTTTGTTTGTCATTTTGAAAAACAATTAAATTGTATTTTGTGTACATCAGTTTGAAATTCTATTTACTTGCTGCTTCCGCACTCTACTACCACCATTTGCCATTGTCGCCACGCTCACTCCTTCTTTCTCACTCTTTCAGCCTCTACACGCATTTACTCTAGTACTCTGTTTGTCTCGCTCTCTCTCTCTCTCTCACTGCTACGCTTTCTATTGTGCTATCAATATTTGTGAAGTATGTTCCATATTATTTTTGAAAACTTTTTGTTTTCCCAACTTTTTTCTATAAAGAATATGCGACAGCAGAGAAACTTCGGCTGTGAGAAAGAAGGAAGGAGCAAGCGTGTTTTAAGCGTTGGTTTCTGTGGTGAAGAATTTTGTTGTGTGCAAATAAATTTCACAACATATATTTTACGGTTTAAGCTGAAGCCGAAAAGGAAGAAGAAAAGTTTCATGTTGAATAACACAAAAGAATAACAAAAATACACAAGCAAAAATATATCATATATAATAATTTCCACAAATGTACTACAACTTGTGTTCTTCACGTTGTATTGTGCATATGAAATAAATTTGAGTTTAAGCAGTTTCTAATTGTTGCAAAGTACATAAGTATACATATATAAATATCTATATATATATATATATATATATATATATATATATATTTATATGAAAATATGACATAAAAAGCAAATATTAAATATTCAAATTTTAAAATGATCAAATTTAAAAGCCTAAAGCTTATGTACTGACTTAGTACAGGCATGCCTGCCTTTAAATGGAGCATATTTTTAGGATTTAAACAATTAAATAAATTTGCTCTTGTTTAGAAATTAATTTTTGCATTGTTTGCTTGAAATTAGAAATTAGTAGATAGAAATTGTTGGGAAATTTGTTAATTGCTTTTCATTGATTACAATTTTCAAATCAACATAGACACACACACACACACACACACGCACACGCACACGCACGCACGCATTTATATACCAACTACATAAAAATACTATTTGTTTATGTATATGTGTGTATGGTATGTGTGTTGGCTCATTAGCAAACACTTTATAGTTGCAAATGTATTTGTGCTCTCTGGCTGTTGTGCTACTTAACCAGAAAAGGATATTGACTGCATGAACAGCAGGACATACCTATACACACATACGTTGAAGAGTGAGAGTGAGTGAGAGCGAGTGAGAAAGAGAGAGAGAGAGAGCGAGAGAAAGGGAACAGCTGGTAGTTACCATATTTGTTTACGCTCACTACTCGGTGAGTATAGCACTAAAGCACCAAAGCACCCACCGATTTCAAATGCGGTTATCACTATGTTTGTGTGTGTCAGTGTGTGTCAGTGTGTGGTGATGCTTGTGTGGCACTGCCTGTGTATAGCTGCGTGTACTTTTTAAACCACATGCACAGGTATGTATCGCTGTAGTTACTCTCGTCTGCAGCTATTTGTTATATAACAATTAGTGCTGTTTGCCGCTGTTATCACCCGCAGTTCGCGGGTGGTGGAAAAATTTGTTATCAAATTTTACAATTGCACAATTGTAAGTTTATAGTCGATGTTGATGTTGATGTTGTTAATTGAAAATGCGATTTAATTGATCCGAGTACACTGCAGGCAAAACTTGAACATGGATAGGGTATTTGTAAAGTTTAATATGATTGGAACATTTTTAGATTACATAGAAAGTTGAGATCGATTAAAGAGCCTTGGCAAAGGTAAATGTTTTTAGATTCCAAATTTTGAAGCTGAGCAGAGAATTAAACTGTGAACGTATGCCTTCCTAAAAGAAAAATGATGGCTTGTGGTATTTTGAAGTTCATAATACAAAATGGGAGCTGGTCTGGGGTTTTGATTGTCTCTTTGCAAATATAAAGTTTGGAAGAGGCAACGACTTTTTAAGATCAGCCTTAGAAGATATTTCTTTTTTCAATGTGAAGTTTTAGAGAAATAGCTTAATAATTCTCGCAAATTGTGGCTTGAAGTTTCTGAAAAATTTAGCATGTATTTTCTGAGGGAAAGCTTAAAATTTTGTAATTAAAGTTGCTGATAATAGAATTTGAAATTTCTGATAGTTGAACTCAAGCAATTTAAGTTTAAATTTTAAATTTTTTTTTTTAGCCTATTTTAAAATCACCTAAATTGGCATAAACATTATCAGACTTGCTTTTAATAGATCTTGTACATGAAAACTCAAACCATTGAATATCGGTAGTAACCTTTTGAGGTGTAAAAACTTTGAACGCCAAAACAGAGCTAAAATTCTTTGACTGCATCCCAGTCGGAGCGATAACCTAGAAACAGGCGGAAACAGAAATCGGAGATACCGAACTTTGTGTTCCTGGCAACATGAGGCCAAATCGATCGTACCACAACTAAATCTCTAAATCAGGTTAATGCAGCATAACAACTTACGACTCACATTAATAATGACAGTGACTGTAAAATCATGTATCGATTCATTTAGAAAAAAAAACACGCACGACATGAGTGGATGCGAAAAGCTAGGCCTAGGCCCTCCATGGACTGTTCTACCATTACAAGAAAGAAAGAAAGACTGTAAATCTAATTCTGAACTGAAATTTTTGAGCATAAAATATGAATGAATATTCTGGATTATTCTTTTTATAAAAGGTGTTTTTTTTAGAAGTGTGGTTTACAATCTGGCAATTTCACAAGAAAATTTTGTTTAGCGATGAAGCTCACTTTTGGTTGAATGGGTACGTTAATAAGCAAACTTGTCGCATTTGGAGTGATCATAATCCACAAGCCATTGTTGAGACGCCATTACATCGTTACATCCTCAAAAAGTCAATGTTTGGTGTGCTCTATGCGCAGAGGGAATCTTACTTACTTTTACTTTTAATGACACAACAGCCCATGAAGGGCCTAGGCCGAGCTTTTCGCATCCACTCATGTTGTGCGTGTTATATCTGTACATGAAAGGAAGGGACCTACAGTTTAATGCCGAATCCGAACGGCGAAGTGAAAAGCTTTTAATAACAATTTTTACTCTTGTAGGTTTGCCTTTGCCTGCCAAGAGGTGGTGCCGTGTAGAAAAATATTTTTTTTTACTTTTTGATTTTTCCTGTGCCGAGATTCGAACCCCGAGCACTCTGCGTAGCAGTCCAATGCACTACCACTACGCCACAGCGACCACAGAGGGAATCATTGGTCCATATTTCTTCAAAGATGAAGCCGGTCATCATGTTACAGTCAATGGGGAACGCTATAGAGCCATGATAAATGACAATGAATTTTTCGTGCCTGAATTGTTAATTGGAGGATGTTGATGTTAACGACCTTTGGTTCCAACAAGACGGTGCGATGTGCCATACAGCCAATGAAACAATCAATTTATTGAAGGAAACTATTGGTGAGCGCATTATCTCGCGTCGTGGGTCCGTGGCATGGCTTCCAATATCGTGCGATTTAACACCGTTGGACTATTTTTTGTGGGGTTATGTGAAGTCGCTTGTCTACGCAGAGAATCCCGACGCGATTAACGCCTTGGAACAGAATATTCGGCCCGTTGTTACTGACATAGGACCCAATTGCTACAAAAATGTGGTCGAAAATTGGGCCTCTCGGCTGGGCTGAGAACATAAAAATTCTGAATATTTTGTTGTAGCACTCAAAAATTTTTAAAAATTGTGACATCAAATTACTGAAATGTTTTTAAAAATTACGATTTAAATTCCTGGGATTTAAAATTTAAGTTTCTGAACATATTATATGAAATAGAATATTCTTCATTGTCTTGAAATAAATTCAGGCAAAGAGTGGAAACGTGATACTATTCAAGTGTGGATCTTCTCAGATAGCAAAGATAACACTGATAACACTTCATACTGAAGGGGACGGAGTGTTAAAATTAGATCCATATTTAAAAAGAGGCAAGGGAATAGAAATTAGAAATAGACCTAAGGACTTAGTAGCTAACTAAACACTACAGGCTGCTAAAAAGCATATTTCCACCTCAAAAATTCCACAAAGTCGCCAAACATTTTTGGAATATCAGGTGCTAATATACGAACGTATGGTAGTAGGGACATAAATACTGTTAAAAACATTCGATGTTATAAAATTAAAATAAAGTTAATTTTTTGGACCAATTTTTTAATACCTATTCATTGATATATATATTGTATACAAAAAGCAATTACTTATTCGAAATGCCCGCTTTTGGCCTTCACGCACGCCTTAAGTCGCACTGGTCTATCATCAATAGCTGCATGCACCTCGTGGGCTCATATCAGGGCTGCCAGGCGGCCATTCTTCAGAGCGAATGAAAGCAGGCAAATTATTTAGAAGCCTAATCTGGATCGTCTTAGCCTTATGGGCTGGCGCAGAATCCTACTGGAAAGTTCACGGCTGCTTTTGGAACAGGGAATGGTTAAGTGTCTTCACAACAGCTTCCAAAACGGTTTCTTGGTAATCTCTGGCCGAAGTTTTGACACCTTATTCGCAGAAATGCAAGTCAGTAACCCCATCATAAGAGACATCCCACCAAACCATGACTGAAGCTGAAGCTGGGTGGTGTCAGTTCAGATGATTCCTCAGATGGCCGTGCATACACCTTATCATTTTGTTTGTTCAATTTTTCCAGCATGGTAAAAATTTGTTCATTGGTAAACAAGATCTGTGCAAGTTATCAGTGGTGTTTCACCAAAAGACGTTTGGATTATTTTACCCTATTTTTTTCTAAAGCTGCAGCCAACAAATGTCTGGTGCGACGTTTGAAGGCACCAAGTCGCAAGTCTTTTTTAATAATTCAACTCATGGACTATTGCGTGATATTCATCCTACGGGCCGTGATTTTCTGTTTTCGTTGCGGATTTGGCTGAATTCTTGATTTGACGACTTTGATGACTTGCGGCTTGCGAACCGTACGTGCACGGGCCCGACCGGTGGCGCTCCTTGATGTCTCCAGTCTCCTCAAACAGTTTTATGCACCGGTAGATGAACATGCAACTAATACCGAGTGGGCGGAACGGAGCGTTTTGAAAATTTAATTTTTTTATTTAATTTCATACTTAAAACGTGCTACAACAGCGATACTTACTTTACTTACTTTTAATGGCACAACAACCCATGGAGGGCCTAGGCCGAGCTTTTCGTAACAGCGATACTGTTCTCATTATCTGACCAATCTATGGTGAAAGCTGACACAATTTTGAATTCCCATTACAGACTAACACTGTAGAGGTTAGCTTTAATAAACCATGTGGTGACAATTGGAATGGGTGTGTTCAATGTTGTAACAGGGTTAGGCTGGTTAAAATCATATAATTCCAAGTTTTCTACAAAGTGTGACCGATAATGTGAAGAAAATATTAGCAATTATGTCGACAATGTCGTAATAATCTAAATCCGAGTAGTAAATCTACCATTTTATGTCTATTTGATAGCTAAATAAGTGAGTAATATAGGAGCAAGAAAACCGACAGAACGGATTTCGCCGTGGCGTTGTTTTATTATTGGCTACAGAAGGGGGCGAAGAGGAGCTGGGCCTATAGTTCTCAATATTTATTGAACCAAGGTTTATAAGCTCGGCCTAGGCTCTCCATGGGCTGTTGTGCCATTAAAAGTAAAGTAAAGTAAGATTTATAAGGAGATATTTGGTTTTCTAGGAGAAATGGTGGTCGCTGTAACGTAGTTGCTGTGTGTTGGAAAGTTACGCAGAGTATCCTGGGTTCGAATCTTGGCACAGGCAAAATCAAAAAAGTAGCACTAATTTTCTACCCAGGACCACCTCTTGGCTGTTAACGGCAAACCTACAAGAGTAAAAATTTCCAATAAAAAGCTTTTTAACCTGGCCTAGGCCCTCCACGAGCTGTTGTGCCATTAAAAGAAAAAGAAGGAGGAGCAGTGGCGTAGGTTAGGGAGGAGACAGAGATTACATCAGATATAACTCCTTGAGGCAAACTCTTTAATATTAATCGAACTCGAAGAGGTTGACCATTATACGGAATCACAAAAAAATATCTCACCCCAATTCCGAAATCCTCTCTATTACACTGGCTAGAAGCATGTATAATTTTTGTGGGACCTCGAAATTAATCGAAAACAAAATTTCCCAGCCTCAGAGAAATATGAATAACATTTCCCATTTACATATCTACGCAAACTTTTGTCACAAATTATTTCACAATTTTGATTTCAGTGAAAATATCAAACTATAATCTATTAATAAATCAGATAATATTTATATAAACATGAACGTATATAAAACTCAAAACTAAAGAGAATGATAGAGAGAGAGAGAGAGAGAGAGAGAGAGAGAGAGAGCAAATAATCAACCTTCAAAAAATATATACAAAATGAAATTTGAGGCTTCATTAAAATTGTATTCCTATCAATCGAAATCAATCAAAATGCAGTGGCAACTGTGGACGAGAGCAATAAAAAAAGAACGATTTTGCGAGTGTGTGTGAGGAGCACACAGACGCGCACATGCACACATGGCAAAAACATATCCGAACATTTATAAATATTAATATATACGAGTATACAGAACTCTTCAAATAAAACAAAATTATATATGACGAGAATGTTTGCATTGAATAAATACAAATGTAAATAAGAGCAGTGCGCAGAAAAAGGAAAAACGAATAAACAAAAAAAAAACAATCGTCACATATACTAGCAAACGCAGAAGCCTGATGGGCAGACAGGAAATCAGACAGAATAGGAGCTTGTAGACGCAAGCGGCAAATGTGAAGAACATAGGCGAACATAAAAGTAAATAGCTAAATGGGAAAATGGGAAAACAAGCACACCCGCACAGACACATTCATACAAAGATACATACCATACTTACATATGTACATACAAACATTCATAAAAATGTATTCTATCTAAATGTCCATTAAATTTATGTAAACTTAATTTATTCGACATTAAGTTAAGAAAATAATATGATAAAAATAAAATATGCATGCTAAAGATATGGACTCGGTGTATCTGTGTGTGTGTGTGTATGTGTGCTTGTGTGTGCTTGTGTGTTTGTGTGTTTATGAATGTTTAGGCACTCACATGTGCTAGAGTATTTGCAAACAAACACGTAAACTCATCTAGGCTTGTGTGGATACTTGATGCTATCTTACATTAATAAACACACACACACACACACTCACACAGACACACACACACACACACACACACACACACACACACACACACACACACACACACTTGAAGTGAATTGAATTGGTTGGCATAACTTCGTCATCCACCGACACCAGCGAGTTCTTGCTGGCTGAATATTAGCAGCATCAAGTTAAATACCAGCACAAGGACTTGCTCTATTCCCGCTGCTCCTCTGTTTCGCTCTTCCATCCCTCTTCCTTCCCTCTTCTATCCTCTTCCCTCCCTCTTCCTTCCCTCCCTCTTCCTTCCCTCTTCCTTCCCTCTTCCTTCCCTCTTCCTTCCTTCCTTTGGCCAGCCCTTCATACATATCTCTGTGGCTGTGCGCTGAACGAAAATGAATTGTGTAGAATTTCTTGAAGCAAAGTGTTTGTTGACACAAGATCAACGACAATTTAATTGATTTGCAAATATTGAAATACCAGAAACACAAAAAGTTCACAGCCTCAAATACACTCAAATACGCACACATACACTTGCATATTTACATATTTATACGATGTACGTATGTATGCAGGCAATATACACTTCAGGCCTTTGTGTGTTTGCATATCCATGCATACATATGTATGCATGTATTTTACGAGTATTTGTGTGAGTGTGCGTGCGTGTGTGTATGTGCGTGCAAATGTATGTTTAGAATTTAATTTGCGCATTCCTCGAAAGCACACAAATACATACGAAAAGCTGCAAAAGTAAATTTTAATAGAAATTGAATTTTTTGGTTAGTCGAAATTCTTTGGAATTTCTCTTTTACGAATTCCAACTGTCGTTTAAGGATACAAATAAAGTATTCGAAAAATATTGGATACAATGATATTATTTATTTTTTCTTTATATCGATTCAAATATTACGAAAATATTGCGAAACATTTTGTTCTTTTACAAGCTACTTACATATTCAAACAATGAACACTTTCTCTCGAAATTAGAGAAAATCTACGTCTTTACTACAGAGCCCATTACATATGTAAGTTCAGGATTAGGTTGAAAGCAAGTACTCAGAAATATTTGAGCGTCCACAGGGTCCAAATTGATCTATTATGATGTCCCTATATGGTTGGGTTGAGTGGAGAGCCACTAGGGTCAGAACAGCACAATGTAATACCACATTACCAGATGGTTGGACGCCGGTTCCGACTGACGGGGTGGCTATTTGTTATCACTGGGTGGTTTTCACATTATCTGCCAGGACGTGTACTTGTACCCTTTCTTATAATTATCATTCATTTCATAGCGGTAGGAATGTTAGAAGGTTGTGAATAAGAATCAACCACCAGTCTAAGATGACAATCGGTCACCACGTATGGGTTAAAGACTGGCGCTCTACGCACTAGACTATCAAGGTCGCCAAACTCACTATGTATGTATGTAAATAAATAAATACCAGTCAAAGATTTGGAATTCTGAGGTACTAAGTAGTACTTTTATAATGAGGCTTTAGGCTTAGAATAGAACTGGGCAAAATCTTATACATACTCGTAATTACTTACAAATTGTTCACACATGATAAATATGCCAAATCATCTCGTCAATGTAAACTACTACCAGGTGAACAACTATGAAACCGGCAACTTTTTTAAGAAAATGCACGTTTATTTAAGAAAAATGGTTATACATTCAATCTTCAAAGTAATGGCCATTGCTAGCTACCATACACATTTCTCCCATCGCTCTGGCAATTTGTGAATGCCTCGCCAAAAAAAAAAACTGTTCGTTTTTCCAGTCAAACCAGTCATCGAGCCATTTCTTCACATTTTCGTACGATTCGAAGTGCTGCTCAGCAAGTGCGTGCCCGCGTGCCCCATCGATGAAAATAAGTGGTAGTCCGATGGAGCCAAGTGTGGCGAATAAGCTGCATGGGGGAGGGCTTCCCAGCTGTACGAATCTACCAACTCCCGAGTCTGTTTTGTTCGATGTTATGGTGCATTGTCATCAAGAAAAATCACTTTGTTTTGCCTAGCTTGATATTCTGGAAGTTTTTGGCGCAAAGCACGGTTCAAACGATTCAAATCGGTCAATTGTTGTTGGTAGCGTTGACCAGTAACTGTTTCACCGGGTTTCAGAAGGTCAAATCAGATAACACTTCGCTGATCCTAGAAAACACAGAGCATTGTCTTCTGTCTTCTTTCCGAAGCGATTTGGCTTTGCTGTCGATTTTACCGGTGTACCGGTGGCTTTAACATATGATCGTTTACGTTTGATCGCTGTGGCGTAGTGGTAGTGCCTTGGACTGCTACGCAGAGTGTCCGGGGTTCGAATCTTCGGCACAGGCAAAATCAAAAAGTAGAAAAAATATTTTATCTACACGGCACAAGCACCAACTCTTGGCAGGCAATGGCAAACCTACAAGAGTAGAAATTGCCTATGAAAACCTCTTCACTTCACCGTTCGGATTCGGCATTAAACTGTAGGTCCCTTCCATTCATGTACAAATATAACACGCACAACATGAGTGGATGTGAACGGCTCGGCCTAGGCCCTCCATGGCCTAGGCCCTCCATGGCCTGTTGTGCCATTAAAAGTAAAGTAAAAAGTTTACGTTTGGGATTCTCGAAATAGATCCATTTTCATCGCCAGTAACAATTCCATGGCTTTTAAACAGCAGCAGTTGAGAAATGCATTGTTGGGTCACATTTACCATAATTGTCCTGCAAATTGTTCTTTCATTTGACCATCATCCTCATCGAGTAAAGCTTGCAATTCGGCATCCGGTATCTTCAAACTTTTTCGGTGGTCTTCCACGTTCTTCGTTTCCCACATCAAAATCGCCGCTTTTAAGCTTATTGAACCACTGCATTGTGTTTTGCATAGAGCGTGCTGGCCGTAAGCTTCCACAAGCATTCGATGAGATTCCAAAGCAGATTTCTTTAATTGGAAACAGAAAATCAATGACATCGGCATATCGTAGTTTGTAGGCACACATTCGACAGCAAAAAAAATGTTGTTGTATGAAACTTGATTGTTTATGAACTGAATATTGTTGACAGAAATAAATGCGAAGAAATGGCGCCAATGATTTGGTTTGACAGAGCGTATAATTTCACCTAGCGACACAGCGATTATCGGTTTTATACTTGTGCACCTGGTACATCATTAATTTTGCCTTCTTCGTGAAGGCAACTTTCAGAATGTAGAGAACTACTGGATTCTTATTAATTATTTCTACCAATTAATTAACATTTTGCTGCTGAAAGTAATTCAATCGCCGCTCGATTTTGAAGCATAAATTGTTAATGTTCATTCGATTGAAGCTTTAGGATTAGGTTCGATATAACCATGAAATAGCGAGTTCTCTACACATGATTGTAAACAACGTGTAGAATATATTGAAAATCATGTAGACAATGTGGAAAAGGTTGAATATTACATCGACAAGGTTGCTGGCTACTTAACTCATCTACATGGACTCTGAAAAAACATTGTTACTCGCAATTTGTGCATTGCATTCCACTCCAGTCTGCAGTCTGCAATTAAGGTTTTCTCCATTTCTTCACCAGCCATTACCAGTTAAGTCTAGAGCTGATTGTAATGAATTTTATGACTTTCGCAGGAAAATGTAACTACCCGCTGAAGTTCTGATTAAAATTAATTCAAATAAAGAGAATATTACGTAAGCAAAATATAAAGTAAAATAAAAAAATAAAAATAATTAACAAATTTCTACTACAGACAAAATTATGTAGCATAAATGGCAGCTCAAATGAGATTTTTATGCAAAAACATTTTACGAGAAGAAGAAGGAAGGAATAAAATATTCATACTATATTGAAAAAAATTCAAACGTAGTAAGTGAGAAAATTAAAAAATGTGATGTAGCCGGGGGAGCGGGGGCGGGGTAATAAAAAGTAATAGTAAAAGTAATGATGAACACAGTTGTGGTTATATAATATATGTAATTGTGTAATACTTATATGTATGTATGTGTTTATGTGATGATACATATGTGTGATGCCAAAGACCCAGTTGCATAAATAGTGGATACTCCTGAAAGGAGCAATGATTAAATATTCCAATGGTTAAATATTCCAAGAGGAAATGATACTTCGATGAACTGGTTCTGTTTTTGGACATGGGAAATAACAATACCAAAAAAAAATCGTTTCATAAAAAAAAAATTTAAGCATGAACTATTGTAAAAACTAAGTATTGTATCAAGTATTGTAATATATAACATTTGGCTTACGCAAAATTGCAATATCAGCGATGATTTTATTTATTATTTCACTCAAAGAAAGAAAAGTACACTCAAAAGTATAACAAAGGGAACCAGTTTATCTCAAATTAATTGCTCATTTTAAAAGTCGTAAGTGAGAGGGAGAGCAATCATGTCCTCGTTTATTATTTCTTTTGGTGGTCAAAACGATTACTCTTTACCCTAGGAGATGCAATGTTAAAAAAATGAGTACAAAATGCAAGAGCTCTGAAGCAATAGGGAGCAATCCTTTACTCGGTGCTGCGAATTTGATGATTACTCCAATGATGGTCCCAAGTTCTACCGGGAAATCGTACACATACATACACAAACAGACAAGTATTTGTGCAAATAATACATACATTGAGCATGAAAATAAAGTTCCAATAAATTTCAATTTGATTGTAATTTCACATGAAACTGAAATTCAGGAAGAGAAAGCAGCAGCATGCGAAAGATACAGAGTGAGTGTGTGGGAAGGAGGGAAGTAAAAAAAAAACACTGTCATCAACAACAACAACATGAACAAGGAAGAACGGAAGTGAAGGTTGTTGTTGTTGTTGTTGTTGTTGTTGCTGCTGCTGCTGTTGCATTGCTTACCAGTGAATTGAAATGAGTTTGATGTGAAGTCAGTCGCATCGAGTTTCGCATTTACTCAGGAATGTGTTTGCCAATAGGAAACTAAATAGAAAAAAAAAAGAATAACAGATATGGAATAGAAAAGTGTGCCACAAATACAAGCATACACATACTCACAAAAGCATATACAACGCCGTACCCTAATGTATGTATGTATGTGTGTGAATTTATATGAATATTTTCTAATGCTGTCAGCTGCTGTGCAAATATGCAACACATTGCGTATGTATGTACCCTATAGGAAAATCAACTAATTTAAAAGTAGTTTAAAACTTCTGTTTTCCAACCATAACTTTCTCTTGGTAGGTGCTGGGTTAAAACCAACAAGACCTAAATAACTCCAGTTCTTCAGCTAAAAACAACTTTCCGTCATAACTCAAGATTTCATGTTAAATTGCGATGCCCTGCGAGTAAGTAAATTGTCCATCTCTTCATGTATTTTCAACTAATTGAAAATTAGTTTATTTTCGGACCAGTTATGATCCAATATTGCGTTGCATAAGACAAAACAACAACTTTTCTTTTATATTTTTTTTTTTATTTAACAAATAATTATTAAATTTTATGAACTGGACTCGAACCAGTGACTGTGAATTATGGAGCGAAGCCCTTATAACGTGATTGAATAAAGCAAAAGCAGAAATAAGAACTGCTGTTCGTTGGTTTGCCGCTGCCTCAAAGAGTCAGTGTATAGCTCAGATAGTTAACTAACACTTTCACACGTTAGTAATATCAATTATATATAATCGAGTGGTCGCTGTGGCGTAGTGGTAGTGCGTTGGACTGTCCGGGGTTCGAATCTTCGGCACAGGCAAAATCAAAAAGTAGAAAAAACAATTTTTCTACACGGCACCCGCACCACCTCTTGGCAGGCAATGGCAAACCTACAAGAGTAGAAATTGCCTATGAAAAGCTTTTCACTTCGCCGTTCGGATTCGGCATTAAACTGTAGGTCCCTTCCATTCATGTACAAATATAACACGCACAACATGAGTGGATGCGAAAAGCGAAAAGCTCGGCCTAGGCCCTCCATAGCCTGTTGTGCCCCTAAAAGTAAGTAAGTATAATCGAGTAGTCGTAGGTTCAATTATTCAATTATCTTATTATTATTATTTTTTTCACAAAAAGAAATTACAAAAACCAACCACAGAGCGACATTTCAAATCAAACTGAATGCCACTGCATATAAGTAGTTTATACCATGTAGTTAGTTTCCAATTAGTTGCTTTACTATACTATCCTATTTTACCTATAAGGTAGTATATGTATGGTTTGTGTGTGTATAAATGTGTATGTGTACTCTGTAACTGTTATTGATTTTCTTCAATTCATTGCATTTCCTTGTCATTGCTCACGCTCGGCTCACATCATGTATCAGTTTTTTACCACTGTTGTTATTGTTGTTCATGATATTAAAAAGGGAATTTTTAAAATTTATTGCAAGAAAACTCAAGCCTGAGCTTCCACCTCGCTCTTCTCTCTCTTCTCACTCATTTACTGAGTGATACTCGGTAGTATTATTTCAGATGCATTTTTGTGCCATATTGCGATTACTCTTCTGTAATATTTTATTTGATTTTAGTCTCTCATTCTCATGCAGTGCCCACTCCTCTCTTGTGTTATTTCTTTTCCCTTGAATGTATGAGTACAATTTTTATTTTCTCTTTTCATTTTCTTATACATATTTACAAAATTAAAGAATAATTTTGATTTCGCTCTCTTGTTGATGTGAATGTTTGTGTGTGTGTGCCTGTATTTGAGTAAGTGTTGCACTTGTGTGTGTTTACTTTTATGCTTGAGAGCATAAGCAAACATGGACATTTTTCGCACATTTATTTACCAAATCAATTGACTGATTAAATTCCCAGTGGGAAAAGAAGCATTACTTTTTTTGTCTTCCAAGCAAATCCAGTACAGCATCAAGCGCTCGGAGGAGGAAATCTATTTAGAAGCAAAGCTTTTCTGAAGGGGAAGGGGGAAGTACTTATAGTTTTGTTGGTAAGTGGTGGGTAAAAGCCCACAAGACTTAAATAACTCCAGTTCTTCAGCTAAAAACAGCTTTCCGTCTCCGTCTCCGTCTCCTTTATCCCAGGGGGATAAACAAGTATTGATAAAGATGATGTCAATAATTTTTGCTTAAGCTTTAGAATCTATAAATACTTATTAAACTCAAAATCACACACACATTCATGTCTATTCGCACATAATCAGATACTTAGAAACTCACAAGCTAACTGTTTGTGTTTTTTAGAAGCTCAAAGAAATCATATTGCTTAATTCTGTTTCTAAGCTTTCCATTGATGTGTAACTTCATTATCACACTCTGGCTAAAGAAATGCAGAGAATGAAGCTGTAATTTTGAAGAAACTTATGACATTTCTCAAACACACAGCACGCACATTCCAAGCGTAAAACAATCGCTAAATAACAGCAACAACAACAAGAAAGACAACTAACTCAATATAATAAGCCACACAATACTCCTGTTGTTGTGTGGTTAAACTTCGTTTGCTGCTGCTGCTGCTAGCTAGCAACCACCAACAAACAATCAAGAGCAGCAGCAGCAACATGCGTTACCATACTCCATACGTACAAACAAATTAAAAGCGAAAAACGCCGCTGCAGCACAACGTTAATGCGGCAGCAGCTTTTCAACAATACACAACCAGAAAACCACAAACGCCAAAGGAACGAAAAGAAAAAGTCAAACGCGTAAAGTGAAATGTGAAAAGCTAAGCGTGTAAAAAGCAAAAAGCAAAAAGCAAAAGCGTGATTAACACAATTAATTCTAATGAATTACTGCAAAAATTCCTTTGCATGTTTATTTATAACATAACGTACACACACTCGCTTGTAAGTGTGTTGGTATTTACACATACATACATTCACATGTACATACATTAACGCAAAACCACGTTAACTACCATGCTCCTTTACCTATTTAATATCTCAGCCCGAAAATAGCTAAGCCTATCCTGCTCCGCCCCATTTTAGCATCCTCTTGTTTTACTAGTAACTATAGAAACAATCATAAATACTCAGCATGCATGTAGGCACAGTACAGTACGGCAAAATGCTAAAGTGAGAACAGAAATAGACAGCAGCAGCAGGATATACTCGTATATGACTTGCTTGCAACTATGCAGTTAAGAAAAAGTTTTCTAGAAATTCTTCATTTCGTATTGAACTCAAAGATGAGAGAGAGTGAATGTTCTTGGAGAGAATTAGTAGTTTCGAAGCTGATAATGTGCTGGGCTGCTGCGATAGGTCGAGACTCGGCAAAGTCAAAAATCAAACTCGTTTCTAAACGACCTGTGCCTCTCACCGTGGCCATCCTTTAAGACTGAATACATTGTAGGTCCCAACGAAAATAAGGAAGTGGTTAAGGTATTTATTGCAAAGTCGTTGGAGTTGTAAGGAATGTTTCACACCAACTGGTCTCCGCATGATCTACACGACCAATATCCGTTCCAAAATGTAGTATAATTCGCACCTAATAGGTAGGATCTTAACGATAAAGCTTATGGGAGCCAGCTTATGAGTTGCTAGTTCTATTGAGTCATTGGAACATCGTAGAAACGTGACTTCCATAGATTTATTCTACCAATAATTTCCATGGTACATGTTTTGTAGAAATACGAAGTGTTTTTGCAGCAACTACACTTATTAAATCACAAGTGGATAGGCACGGCACTATTTTTCCTTGCTGCAAATATTTTTACTGATTTTCGTGAGATTTAGCAATTCAGAACAAACATTGACAAGAATGTATGTATATTTTTGAAAATATTTAATAGTTTCAAACATTTTCAAAATTGCTGTACGAAAAAGCATTCTTCTTTCTTTCCTTCAATACGCACATCAGTCCATGGAGGACCTAGGCTGAGCTTTTCGCATCCACTCATGTTGTGCATATTATATTTTTTTACATGAATGGAAGCGACCTACAATTTTATGCCGAATCCGAATGGTGAAGTGAAAAGCTTTTCATAGGCAATTTCTACTCTTGTAGGTTTGTCATTGCTTGCCAAGAGGTGGGGTGTCGTTTACAAAAATTTGTTTCTCTAGTTTTTGATTTTGACTGCGCCGAGATTTGAACCTCGAACACAATCGGGTAACGCACATCCAACTACACCACAGCGACCACGAAGAAACATACAGCTGCTCCAAATGGGTTAAGGAAAATTCTCAAAATTATTGTAAAATGTTGAAATGGTTTTTCTCTTGTTTCCACTATGCAGCATTAGAAATTTAACGTTTCCGAAAACGTGCGTGCTAAATCTAAATGAGTGTCGTTTATAAACACGTGTAGGAGCAGACAGTTATGAGTACACACACATGCGTACATACACGATGAATGTGGATGAGTGCGCCCAGCAAGAAATTATGCAATGTACGAATGCAATACCAATAATTGTATGAAAATTGAAAGAGGAATTAATTTTTTTTCAATGAATATGTGAAAATTAATCTACTTCCATTAAGTAAGCGCTCCTTCAATGGACAAATAATTAATTCTTCCAAGAATGGGTAGGTAACGCAAACACATGCTATACTTTTTTATTACTGATTCTTTATTCGGCTACTGCACATTACACTTTACCACTGGGTTACGTTTGTGTTGATGCGACATAAAACATGATTAGATAACGAGAAATGTGAATAGATAAAAAGAGGGGGGAAAATAACAGTGCTTTGGAATTAATTTTCGTTATTATAAAGGGTGTTTTTTCTAGAAGTGTGGTTTTCAATCTGGCAATACTTTTTTCGGAGTTGGTCTTTTTGACAGCTGTCACTTGATTTATGCTCAGTTTAGTTTGCCATTTCATAATGAATAGACTTACTCCTGAACAACGTTTGCAAATTATTGAAATTTATTATCAAAATTCATGCGCTTTGAAAAAAGTGTTTCGCAAGCTACGTTCATTTAACGACGAGGCTCATTTTTGACTCAATGGATACGTGAATAAGCAGATTTGCCGTATTTGGAGTGAAGACCAGCCAGAGGCAATTCAGCAGCTACCAATGCATCCGAAAAATGCACTTTTTAGTGCAGTTTATGGACAGGCGGCATCATTGGGCCGTACTTCTTAAAAGTTGATGAAGGCCGCAACGTTACGGTCAATGGTGAAAGGTACCTTTTCGATTATAACACTTTTTTTTGCCGAAAATGCAAGAATTAGACTCGGTCGATATGTGGTTCCAACAGGACGGTGCCACAAGCCACATGCCACACTGCAAGCGAAACCATGCATCAATTGATTGGCGATGTGAATTTGGTGAGCAGTTAATCTTACGTTTTGGTGCAGTCAATTGGCAACCAAGATTGTGTGATTTGACCGCGTTAGACTATTTTTTGTGGGGCTATATTAAGTCTCTGGTCTATAAGGACGATTGCCAACATTGAACGCCTCATTGGTGAGATTCCGAGATTCCGGCCGAAATGTGTGAAAAAGTATGCCAAAATTGGACCTTCAGAATGGACGGACCAGTTGAAGCGTAGCCGCGGGCAACATTTAAGAGAAATTATCTTTAAAAAGTAAATGGCAGGAATTGTTTTATCGATCCAAATAAATATTTCATTCACTTTTGTAAAATTTCTGTTTTTTTTTTCATTTTCAAAAACTAAACTCTTATAAAAATCACCCTTTACATGACATTATTACTCAATATTTATGTATGCTTAAATATATATTTTTAACTTAACAACATTTTTGGAAACTCGTCAAAAATACATTTATAAACTTTTTCGCAAAACAACTACTGTGGTTTTCATATTGTGGTTTTCATATTGACCTTAAATAATTCGAAATTATTAGGTCTTACCTTGCGAAAAGGTCAGGCAAAATAGTCATGCTTGCCTATAAGTTTATAAAGTTGAAAATTTGGTAATTAAAAATAATAAATTTACTTATTTTGCATAAAGAAGGAAAAATTCATCCAGAAAATTTAACAAACTTGATATGGAAACTATGACCTTACATATTCCCTTATCTCGTTTTAAAGACTAGAGGTGACCAAACTTTCGTAAAAAAAAATATGGAAATTGGAAAATTTCAACAGAAATTATTTTTCAATAATATCCAATATGGGCTCGCAAAATTCAAGCCAAATATTGATAGCCCCATCTTGTGGATTAGGAGCCGACTATGTATTACTTAATAGTTGGCAAATCTACGCAGATGTATGTATAGATCTAATCTACAGATTGTAAATCCTACATAAAGAATGCCATATCTAAGTATTCAAAGGATGGCCTCGTTAAAGGTATGGGTAAGGTTAGAGTGGCTGTCCTTTAATAGAACATACTTAGGCAAGTTTGACCTGTTGTAATACCACGTGGTCTGTTTTCACAGTTACCCTAATCTTTTCTTTTACCCTTTTTGGTTGGTTAACTAAATACCAGAAACCGTGATGCCAGCAGATTCAACTGGGGGAGAGTGGAAGCGTTTTGTAGCTTTTATAAACTTTTCGAAATCCTTGATGTCAGCAGATACCAGATCAGTTAGATTGCTGTTAGAAGAGGTGAACCAGGGATGTTAGTCTACGTGTGGCAAGTGCCGGACACTTGCAAAGAAGGTGGAAAGTAGTTTTTTCCTCGTTAGCGAGTAGTCTCAATCTAATGGCATGCCTACTTATCAGACAATGCCAAGTGACACAATATTGCTAGAAAAGATCTATTTAGAGAGGCAAAAGAGACTCTGAGCGTCCTAAGTTGTCGGATGGCCAGATTTGTCTCTTCATTTATCATTTGGCTGTTAGAAGAGGTGACAGGGTTAGGCAACTGAATTGTTCAAACGAACATATTTTTTTTGTGTGATATTATTTTGTATTGATTCAAATTACAAAAATCTGTGGAAATAATAAAAATTTTAGAATCCATTCACTTTAGCTCGATGTAGCCTGGCCACCTTTTACCTTGACTATGGCCTTCAAACGGTTAAAAAATTAGTTGCATGCTGCACGAATATGATCTTGGGGTATTTTTGCCCATTCACGCACAATGATTTTTTCAGCGCATCCATACTTGTATATTTTTTAGTCCTCACCTTGCTCGCCAAAATGTCCCAGATGGAATAGTTCATCGGATTTGCATCTGGCGAACTCGAAAGTCATTGTGTGGATGAAATGAAGTGTGGAACATGGTTTTTCAAACATTCTTGGGTCACGGTTCACACGAGCTTTATGAGACGGTGCCGAGTCTTGTTGGAACGTCCATGGTGTCCCTGGTACAACCGAAATGTTTGTGTGCTCACGGCTTTAAAGCAGCTTCCAAAACATTTTCCCGATTTTCCCAAGCTCGATGAAAACGATTAGGCAGTCACAGCTGCCCATACCATTACTTGAGATGGAAAATTACTTCGGATGGCCGTTCGTAGGCTCATATTTTCGAATTTTTGTAAGTGCGTTCAGTTAAGTAAACACGATCATTTTGAGAGTTAGTGAACTGCTCAATAGGGAAATTTTTCTCAACAGAGAACACAATGTTTGGAAATTCGCGACGTTCGTGCAAGCGCAACAACTCCTTTGCTCTTTCGAGTCTAACTTTTTTTTTGATTTGGTGTAAGATCATGTGCCTTTTGGAACTTGTAAGGCTTTACCTTGAGGTCATTTTGGAATATGCGTCGGATGTTTCGCTGGGATATTTTCAGTTCTTTGGCCATTTGATTTTCACTAAGACGTGGATTTCGTTCAAGTGGAACCTTCACTTTCCGAACCATTTCAGGTGTAGTTGCTGTTTTTTTTCGTCCGCCACCATAGCGTTTGGCAACGATGATGCGATACACAAACATTTTATTCACTTTGAAATGCCTGAGCTCACGAACAATAGCTGGTTGTGATTTGCCTCTCAAATATGGTATAACGCAATCACACTATTACGTTTGAATTCCATTTCAAATGACTTTTGTTCTATAAAACTTATACGCAAATGCTTGTGGTAGCTTGTAAACAATATAAACAGCTGTCATTGGTATGAATTTGACATAGTTGGCAATATCGCGTTGCCATCTATACCGTTGTGAAGTTGGTAACACTTCAATCGTCTAACCTTGTATGTTTAAGTTGCAGCTTGCCAAAGGCATACCTATATCTTCAACCTTGTGAGTAGTAGGGAATGTAGCGCCTATCTTTGCTGATCGCTTTTGCAGTTACCTGGAATGCCTCTATTATCCGGTATCCAGTACAGGTGTACCTCGAATCGCTCAGACATCTCATGTAGAGATGGGCGTTATTTGGATAATGCTTTCGAGATAGTAATTACACTGTTAAGCAATTTAATGGCTGCCTAGCTATTTTAGTTACCTACTTTTTTAATTCCCTACACCTTTGCTTCAAACAACTTGTGTGGCGAAAAGAAATTCGAATGTCCAGACTATTTTCGAAGGTGGCCCCACCCTACCATGCCCTAAAGAGTGGACCCATCAGTACAAGAATCATATAGTTTAATCAGCAAAGTGAATTTTCAGCTTATATTTGAGTGCAAACATATAACTATCGATATTGCAATTACTCAGTTTTATTGTGAAATTTTGAATCGCATTCAACAATCTGTCCCTTTTGTTCCCCAGAAAAACTTTTCATCATCCGCTCCCTGGTACAACAAAGATTTGCGAGAACTTCGTAATAAAAAGAAAAAACTATGGCGTGCCTATCTACAATCTCGTTCTGTCTCTGACTTTCAAAATTACCAAAATTCATATAAAAATTTTTCTGAACTCTGTAAATCTCTTCACCTGTCACACTTAAACCAAACGCAGTCCAACCTCATCGCTGACCCTAAAAGTTTTTTCCACTTTATTAACGTTAAAAGGAAATAACCCGGCTACTTTGATATTGGGTGACACTTCCTCAGACAACCCAAAGGAAATTGCAAATTTGTTTGCCCATTTCTTTAGCCAGTCTCTTACCAGACATGTACTAGAACCTGACCTTGATTACTTTTCGTACATGAGTAATTGCTCCCAAACGTTTCTTACTTCAATTGAAATACTTCTTGAAGTTGTAAAAGAGAAGAGTAATCCCCCCCCTTAGGAACGAGTAATCCCCCCGTCCCAGTTGGCTTGGCTCCAATAGTTATAAAAGAAGGTTAAAACGTTCTAGCGCAACCCATTTGGACTCTATTCCAACTTTCTATCTCACAAGCTATTTTTCCCACACTCTGGAAGAGTTCTAACATTACTCCATTTCACAAAAAGGGTAGAAAAAATGAAATTTCCAACTATCGACCAATTGCTAAGCTTTCCTCTATACCTAAGCTTTTCGAAAGCATAGTTTATGATGCAATGTTTTTCCATTGTAACTCCATTTTCTCACCTAAACAGCATGGGTTTTCTAAACGGCAGATCAACAACAACTAACTTAACCGAATTTGTATCCAGCACCCTGTGTCCATAGGAGGATGGCAAAGAACTCGATGTAATTGCTACCGACTTCAGTAAGGCTTTTGATAAAATTTCGAATGGTATTATCTTTTTTAAACTCAACGTTTCAGGCTTTCAATCGGGGTTTATAAGATGAATCAAATCTTACCTTGAAAATCGAATATATAATGTCATATTTAGGTCTTCCATATCTGAACCCTTTGTTGCCACATCCGGTGTCCCTCCATGTAGCCAACCACCTTGGTCCCTTGATTTTTGTCCTCACAATTAACGATGTAGATTGTTTCATCAAAAACTCTCCCCTCTCTATCTATGCTGATGACATGAAAATTTACCGACACATTCTAATACCCCTTGACCATCGCCCACTACAACATGACTTGAATAATTTTTCAAAATGGTCCGATAAAAATTTTCTCGAGCTCAATGTCAGTAAATGTCAATTCATAACATGTTCCAGAAAGCGAATTCCTTCATTGCATAGGATATATTTTATACGCAATAACATTGTCCCTTCTGTAATTTCGTTTCGAGACTTGGGTGTTATCTGTGATAAGGAACTAAATTTTCGTTCCCCTATTGATGACGTTGTAAATAGGGCAAAATACTCTTGGGTTTGTGAAACACTGGTCCAAAGAATTCTCAAACCCATTGTAAAGGGGTGAGGGCTTTGCGTCTCCGGACGAGGGGGGATCTCGAGGGAAGTTGAAAGTATCGTGTATATAAAAAAAGAAAGGCAGCAGTAAGCGTTCTTACAATATTTATTTTATTTCTAATTACAAATGTAATTAGGGCGTACCTTTTCCACCTCGATTTTCCTTAGGGCTATGAGTAGCGGTGTCGGGTAACGGGTCTTTGAAATGTTGGGTTGGTTGCTGCGGTGGACGTCTTCTCTTCTCGGCTTCTCGATTAGCAGTTAAAAAATTCTTTAAACATTTCGGTAAAATGTCTAAAGATTGCCGAAATATCCCCGCTATTCTCTCCAAACTTAACGAAAGGAAAATCGAGCTGGTAAGGCTTGCCAGGATTACAAAAAATTACCTTAAACATATTGAACCTTAAAATTATGGCTACAGGCCTGAACACCCATATATCACAAAATCTCTCTATTTTACATTTGTCAGGCCAATTCTTGAAGATGCCAGCCAAGTCTGGTCTCCTTATTATAAAACCCATTATCTTAGAATTGAAGCAGTACAACGCTGACTTATTCGGTTTGCCTTGCGTGGCCTACCATGGTCTGATCCCTTTAACCTGCCCCCATATAAGGATCGTGTAAAACTAATTAACGTACAGTTCCTTGAAATATGCCGAAAAACCGCCGATACAGTATTTGTTCACCAATTATTAGCTGGAAACATTGACTGTCCCTCATTGCTCCAAACTATTTTTATTAACACCAACCCACGTAACCTTATATCTGTGCCCGATTTTCGTCTTAATACTCACCGAACAGATTATGTCGGCAACGAACCAATGTCTAGAATGCTTCGATTAGCCAACGACATTCCAAATTGAGTTTTGTGTTTCATCATAGCAAATTTACATAGCTTAAAGAATGCTCTGTATAAAGCCTACTCCCCTCGCTCCTCTTGCTAAGCCATGTATTTAACTATTTTTAAGTAGTAAGTATAATTTTAGCTGGCTTGAGATCAAGCGGAGATTAACTCTTGCCAACAGGTGTTACTACGGGCTCAGTAGGCAATTGAGAAATTGAGCCCTTTCTCGACCGACGAAAATATCGCTCTATAAGTCCCTCATCCTTCCCTTTCTAATATATGGCGCCGAGACCATCAATGATGAAAGCCTGTTAGGAGCGTTCGTGAGGAAGATACTCCGTAAGATCTACGTGGACGACGTGTATCGAATAAGATGGAACGATGAGCTGTATGAGCTGTACGCCGACACTGACATAGTCAAGCGTATAAAACTCCAGCGGCTTCACTGGCTGTGTCATGTTGAGCGAATGGAAGAATGCACTCCGGCTAGAAGAGTGTTTTATTCGAACCACGGTCGAGGAACACGCAGAAGGGGACGTCCTAATCTCCGTTGGAAAGACCAAGTGCAGGGCAACCTGACTGCGCTTGGCCTTATCAACAAGCGCCAGCGCGCGCATAGCAGAGGCGACTGGCGAAGCTTTGTAGAGGCGGCCAAAACCGATCATCGGTTGTAGTGTCAGTTAAGTAAGTAAGCTATTAATGACTTTAGCTGAATAAATAACAATATATTGTTACTTACTTTACTTACTTTTAATGGCACAACAGCCCATGGAAGGCCTAGGTCGAGCTTTTCGCTTTTCGCTTCCACTCATGTTGTGCGTGTTATATTTGTACATGAATGGTAGGGACCTACAGTTTAAAGCCGAATCTGAACGGCGAAGTGAAAAGCTTTTCATAGCAATTTTTACTCTTGTAGGTTTGCCATTGCCTGCCAAGAAGTGGTGCCGCATGCCGTGTAGAAATATTATTTTTTCTACTTTTTGATTTTGCCTGTGCCGAGATATGTTGTTCCCATCTTTAAAAAATAAATGAAAAAATCCCTCCCCCTAAATTAAGTATAGATTTAAGTAATTTAAAGTAATTTGCTCGCTTGTACTAAGCTAAATAAATAAGTAAAAAACTGAATAGAATTAAGCGTATACTGCACTTTCCGCAGAGTTTTGGATGGTGTAGAAGATTGAAGATTTACCCTGCCTTGAGTGTAAATAAAAAACAAAACAAAAACAATTTCCACATTCGAAAATTCCCCTGCAGCGTGATTCAAGTTTCACTTAAAAATTTGTAAGCAATCAACTCAGCTATTAAATTAGCTAGAATTTATTACGATTAATAAAAATAATTCTTATTTTTTTTCTTTAATTATAGTAATTTTATATTTAATACTTACTAATGTAGCCAAACGTGAGGCAAAAAGAAATCGTGTTTCCTAGTCATATAAATTTTACCAAAGAAACTCACCTGCAAGAAAAGAAAAATGAAATAAAATTAATTAGTTTAATGTTTAGCCAGCGGTAAATTGTTTGTGCAGTCCTTTTCTGACCACCCAGAAAAACCTAAAACTGTAGAAACTAAAACGGTTGGTTGCTCAACCTATTCACCACTTTGGGTTGTTTTCACTCTCAACTTTAGTTGTCATAAAATATTCATTAACTATTCATTCCAGCTGCAATGCTTCAGAATAAAATCCTTTTCTTACTGTTCTAAAAAAAAAAACAAATCAAAAAAAAAACTTGAGTTGTGTGGTTGAAACGTTTTTAAGCTATTAAGGCTTTAAACTAGCACTTAACTCACATCAAAATATGTGCCCATAATTAACTAACAACTACATACTGAAAGAACAACAACTAAGTACAACAAAAACAACCAATACATTAAGTGAAAAAATTGTGAGTATGAGAAAACAACAACAACAGCAACAACAGCAGCAGCAAAACTATTGCACTCAAAAACTATGGTAGGCAATTTATTTTCAAATATTTTTTGAGGTGAGCATGATTTATTTAGGCCCATATTTTTCTATGCCCATGTACTCGTATGATTATTCTCCTACTATTTTTCATACCCTATACACTTTTATTCACAATCCTACCTTTTGCTACTGTCGTATTATTATAAATTATAAACCTTAAGCATGCAAAACTAATTTGAAAAATGAAATTTTGCATGTCACAATATACAACACACAAAAAAAAGAGAGAGAAAAAAAAACATTAGCAACCGCGCCAGGCTCGAAGAATGAGAGAAACAACGCGACAGCTACTACCCCCATGCACAACCAACTTAACTCTACTCACTCACTTTTAGTATAATTATAATTCGACGCACATTAAGCGCAAAAACAGCGTCACAACAACAAGGCAAATAACAAAGACGAGAGAACGAGGAGAAGAGAGCGAAAAAACGCAGTGTGTGTCATTTATCAAAAAATATAATAGTAGTAAAAAGAGTTAAAGCGTAAAAAGGTAGTACAAAAAAAAAAAAAAAACACAAAAAAAAAAATATAGGCCATTTAAATAAATACTTTCATACTGATACGTATGAATGTATGTGTGTGTGAAGTAAAAGGGGCATAGTTAAAGGGGATTGCAAGTAGAAATTTGGATTCAGAAGAAATTCCAAAGTTTGGTAAGGAAAAATCGAAAGCTTCACAGCAGCAAAGGCTGCCCCTCCTTGAGACGCCCCTGCTATGTAGCGACAGTTGCTGGTTTAACCAGTGGCAATAGTAGTGGGTACACAAAAGCGATTTGCAAAAAGCCCAACAAAGTTTAGCAATCCAAAGAGGCACCCCTTCATTTAGCTGTCAGTAATGAGCAAAGAAATGCGTTGTGTTATGAAAAATCCTGCGGCTAATAAGTGACACGCGTCACTTAATAAAACCATGCTAAATACAGTTTTTGCAATATTGCATACCTTTAGGCGGTCAGGAAATACCAGCAATTAGAAACCTTCAGCCTTTTTATACAAAATATAAAAATATCCACCAAAGAGCTGTAGATTCTTTTGAATGCGGTTTTTGAATTTAAATGGCCTTTGTTTGTTTTTGTTGTTTACCCCAGTAGTAATGCATTGTGGGTGTTGCCAGCATTTTGCGCCGGTGGCAATTAGCTACAAGCGCCCCATTTTATTTTGATTATTTCTTTCACTTTTTTTCATTTTTATTTTTTTTCATTTTTATTTTATTTTTTAATGTGTTTTTATTATATTATTACTTTACTTTTTGATTGCAATTAATAAATTTTACTGTTAAAAGGTTTTCCCATGAATTTCATTAATACTCCGAGTGTAAAAGGTAAATGCCATAACGGTTTTTAAGTCGAGAATTATTGTTGTTATGCGTTGTAAGGGCAGTGGTATATGGTAGAAGTAATTAACACACATGTACATGATGGACATCGCTTCCTGGTTGATAGAGTGCTGGACTGTTAGGCAGAGTGCTGAAGTGTGGGAATCGGCACAAGTGGGTGTAAAAATAATCGCCGTTCGTTGTAGGAGCCTTCCAATCGTATACAAATTTAACTCGAACAGGACGGAGTAGATGCAGGGAGCTCGGTTTAGGCCGTCCGTAAGCTGTTGCGCCATTTTAGGGAAGATGAAGAAGTACAAAGAGTTATTATCTTATAAAGTGTGATTTTTTAAGAGCTTGGTTTTTGAAAATTCCAAAATAAGTACACAGAAATTTTACAAAAGTGAATGAAATATTTATTTTGGATGATAAATCCATTCCTGCCATTTACTTTTTAACGATAATTTAACTTAAATGTTGCCCGCGACTAAGCTTCAAGTGGTCCGTCCATTCTGAAGGTCCAATTTTGGCACACGTTTTCACACATTTCGGCTGGAATCTCGGAATCTCACCAATGACGCGTTCAATGTTGGCTTCCAAAGCAGCAATCGTGTTTTCCGTGTCCCTGTAGACAAGAGATTTAACATAGCCCCACAAAAAATAGTCTAACAGGGTCAAATCACACGATCTTGGAAGCCAATTGACTACATCAAAACGTGAGATTAACTGCTCACCAAATTCGCCTTTCAATTGATGCATGGTGTAGTGTGGCATAAGGCACGTGACACCGTCCTGTTGAAACCACATGTCAGCCGAGTCCAATTCTTGCATTTTCGGCAACGGCAAAAAAAGTATGTTATCATCGAACGGTAACTTTCTCCATTGATCGTAACGTTGCGGCTTTTATCGGCTTTGAAGAAGTACGGCCGAATGATGCCGCCTGCCCATAAACCGTACAAAACAGTGCATTTTGGTAGCTGCTGTATTGCCTCTGGCTGGTCTTCACTCCAAATACGAAATACGGCAATTCAGCTTATTCACGTATCTATTGAGCCAAAAATGAGCCTCGTTGCTGAAGACAATTTTGCGATAAAAAAAAACAGATCCTCGTCCAGCTTTTCTAAGGCCCATTCACCGAAAATTCTCTGAAAATTCGACGTTGTCGTAGGTCGCCTGGCTTCAGCTCTTGCATTAGCTGTATTTTGTATGGCATTAATCCAAGCTCTTTGCGTAAAATCTTCCACGTGGTCGAATAACATAAACCCAATTGCTGCGATCGGCGATCGACGCTGGATGGACATATCGCGATCTTCTTCAACACTGGCGCATACAGCAGCAATGTTCTCTTCGGTACACACTCTATGGATACGATTTGGTGGATTGATGTCTAATAAAGTGAAACTGGTGCGAATTTTGGTCACTATGACAACAGTGAATAGTCTGCTGTGTGGGTCAATTATGACGACTATAAAATGGGCGTAGCTTGCGAAACACATTTTTCACAGAACACAAATTTTTATAATAATTTTCAATAATTTGTTGACTTACGTTGTTCAGGCGTAAGTCTCTTCATGATGAAATGGCAAACCAAATCGCGCATATTTTACTTTAACACATGTCAAGAATCACGCGTGAACTGTCAGAAATATAAACGTCAAAAACCAAGTAGCAAAAAAATCACCATTTATATGATATGCAGTAGTTTGATAAAATAAGTTTATATTAAATAGCATAGTGAAGTCTACTGGACTTTTGGTAAAAATTCCAATGAATTATGTCCTTAAATCTCACCTTAAAACCTTTGTAACTTAGTTTTGGGTAAGCTTTCAAAAAAAAAAATATTATTCTTATATAAGAAGAATAAATATTCCAGTCAAATTCTCCTTTTATATCTAACTACCG
Organism: Palloptera scutellata; assembly: GCA_958295655.1. Classification (NCBI taxonomy): domain Eukaryota; kingdom Metazoa; phylum Arthropoda; class Insecta; order Diptera; family Pallopteridae; genus Palloptera; species Palloptera scutellata. Next base: position 38,116,052 of record OY282450.1, on the reverse strand, counting down.
CCTTAATCTGTTTCTCTCTCCCTCTTTGTTTCCCATTTATTTTCCTCTGGCACCGAAACACTCTACCTTGTGCTCACAAAGACACTTATCTCTCCCATACAAACATGCCCGGTTTCATTAGTTTTCGTCTTTGTTCCTGTGTAATTTTTTCTTTTTTTTATTCCCACTCTCTTTTTCACCACTTTCTTTCTCTGTATCTTTAACTTTTAACTACTTCTGTACATGTCTTTCATACATGCACTCTCAATCTGTCTTTTTATCTCTGCATCTCTCTCTCTGTCTCTATTCGCATTCCAATACGTCTCACCTCTTTCTCTCCAGAACACATTTTCATGCTAGTCATACCTCAATCTATTTTTTTCTCAATTCCTTATTTCACACTCATTGTCACCTTTTCCCACGCTTCTACCTTCTTCTCTCTTTCAACTATATTTCCCGCTCATTCTCCCTGCCCTGCACTTTTGATCTTCAACCCTTGTCACCACCTCTATGATCGAGATGGCCCCACTCTACCTATATTTATATTTAACCATCCACCTCACTCTGTCCTGCTCTTCAATAAACTTTTCTTTCGCCTCTCTGCACAGTTAGCTTAAGCAGCTTCGATGAACCTTCTACCCTTTTTCTGAAGATTTTCTACCGCTATAATTCACTTTTATTAGACAACAAAAACATAAGCCTTCAATTGGGAATACAACAAACTATCGACCCATCACAATCTGTTCTACGCTATCCAAAGCCATGGAAAGTGTAATTAACTTCTACTTGGTTAAATATTTTGAGGAAAACGAATTGCTTAATCGCTCTACGGGCGATCCCATGGCGGTCGTCACCTAGCACTAGTACCATAGTGTCCATGGCTTCGGTGAGAGCAAGGCGGTTACTCTGGATATTTGAGAGGCGTTTGAAAGAGTGTGTGGCATAAAGCACTGGTGTCAAAACTGATTGCGCATGGGGTCGCGACTCGCGAGTAACTTCACACGATGGAAGACGATGATAGAGGGCATTGTTTCAGAAGATCGTGCCATTAATGCTGGACTGGGGCAGGGTTCGGTCCACTTATCTTCATTAATTAACGAAGAATCCCTTTTACTCGTTTGCAGATGGCAGCACCATTTCTCATTCATATGCCTGCCCAAAACGCCCTAACTCTTTGGAGATTGAGCGGAAAAGGCATTTTAGGAATGATTCATTCAATCTCCAGTCAATTTCTGCAGTCAATTTCCGAGTAGGGTGTCACGAATAGAGTTGAGTTCAATGCGCGTAAGATCCAATGTTGTCTGTTATGTCACAAACGTGATTCCCAGCCCGCCTCTAGATATGGGTGTGGTAGGTATTGCGGAGACAGCGACTCTTGATGTTCTGGGCATGTTTTTTATTTCTTATTGCTACATTCAACACACACGGGTGTAGCCCTATGAATCCAGAGCATTGTGTTGATTGGAAGGAAGATTGATAGGTGGAAGGAAGAAGGAGGGAGAATAAAAGAGGGAATGCAATCACAGCACAACGATAAAGAGGTAGACAGCCATTGTGGCCAGTGTTATGCCTTTACCACAATGAACTTCAGTTTATCATGTCCATCCAATGTGATGTTCGTTAAAATAAACACATTTTTGACGTGTGTGTTTTTGAAAAGTGTCTCGACTGGACTGTATCCAACATCGAGCGATAAAGCTTATAGGAGACAGTAGAGTTTCCAGCTCTGTTGACTCCTTGGCACATCGTCGAAAGGTGGCTTGAGTCTCTCTGTTTTACCGTTACTTGCATGGTAACTGCTGTGCTGAGATGCGCAAACTGTTGCCGCCAGTTCGTGTGTTCACCAGAACTACACGATCAGCAAGCGGAACTCATGCATTTCACGTAGACCAGGTGTTCCACGGCAATAAGCATTACAGATAAAGCTCTTTTATCTTTTGTATAAGCTCCCTACAAATATTTTTCCCGATTATTATGACCCTTACAAATTTTTAAAGCAAAAGCTCATAACTACTTCTCCTTCCTTCTTCCTCCCACTTATCAATCTTCCTTCCAATCAACACAATGCTCTGCATTTATAGAGGCACCCCCTGGGTGTTGCCTGTATCTTAAAAAAATAGAAAAGAGGTCTGTATTGAGCTCTGAGGACATATTTATGAATTTCAACTCATCTTTAAATGAAATATTAGTCTGGAAAATTACCAAAATTAGCTATTTCGTTCCTGTAAATTATATGACTTACTTATAAGCTATTTATGGTATTGGTAGTTATGGTAGTCAAAGTTTTTCAAGAAGAGAAAATACCTATGGTACATTGTTGGTACCCACATAACTGAAAATAACTTTAGCATAGTGAAACTTTGCATTAGCTTTTACCTTACAACGGACGCAGACAGGAACTAAGCAGACAAAAAGCAATAAAATTTAAAAGCATTAACTTCACAACATCGATGGTAAAATTTATATGCATGCGTGTGTGTGTGTGTGTGTGTGTGTGTGTGACTTGGTGTGTGTGACTTGGGGTAACTATTTCTCATTTATATAGAAGAAAAAGTTTCCAAAAAAAAAAAAAAGTTAAGAAATTGATGTACACAGTTTTGCTTGGAAAATAAAACAAAAGTAAAAACTAAGGTGAATTCAGTTGAGATAAAGTTACGACACAGTAAAATTGGCAAACTACTAGCGACGTACAAGTTTAAGGATGGAAAAGAAGCAGAGCTGCCAGTTAAGCAACAAACCTGAAAATCCGAAAACGAGGAAAAGGAGTGAAAAAATACGAGGAAATGAAGAATTTGGAGCAGCATCACGTTCTATGAGGCACTTGGCCATAACATTGAAAAAAAACTAAAAAACAAAAACAAAAAAACAAAAAGAAGAAAAAAAAAAAGAAAACGATCAACGTACACATACACAACGAAATGAATTATAAAGTTTAAACACACGCACACATACTCATACACATACACATACACACACACATACGCATACATCGATAGATTGTCCTGAACGATTCAGGTAAGCTATGCGTTCGTGGCTAATAGATATGCCAGCCCCACTAGCCGCAAAGTGCAACAACAACAACAACAACATTTTACTACTACAACTACAAATACAATTACTCATATGTACACATGTACTATGTATATAGATAGTATATGAGGTTTCTGAAGCTAAGGGACTTGCTGCTCGGCTGCTACCTGCTGCTTGCTGCTTGCTCCTTGCTCCTTGCTCCTTGCTTCTTCTATCTATTTTTTGGAGCAGCTTTTCAATCAAAATTCTTGCCGCCGATACACAAAAACACTGCAAAAAAACAAGAAATCATTGAGAATGCATGTACGTGGTAAACGTGTTGACCAGCAATAACAAGAACAACAAACGAGAAAAACTTCCAACTCGAAGAGAGGAAGCGGTAACTGGCCGATGAAAAAGAAGAAGACGTAGAAGAAAATATGTTAGCATTATGTTTTACTACTACTGCAACAACTACATTGAAATTCTACATTTTTTGCTGCTACGACTATCAAACATACAAATCCCCAGCGAAAACTTGAATATTTTCTTCAGCAGTACGGCACAAGCAAAAAAAAAAAAAATAACCAAAAACGTAGCAAAATGAAAATTGTATTAAAAGCAAAAGGTTTGCAGCGAGGTACAGATGTATCTGTGTATCTGTGTCTGTATAAGCTTAAGCTTTCTATAACAAAAACAAAAAACTATCAGAATCCGAAAAAATATAACTGAATTTGCTCCACAGAGAGTTAAGTTGATGCCAAGCTAAAGATGAATCTACAACAACAACAACAAATAATAAACAAAAAATGAATAAGGAGTGCTCTATCAAGAGCTTCAACAACCAACAGCAGTGAGATGTGAATTCGCCAGATAGACTGATGCGCCTGGTGGAAGCTCTTCTTTTTAAACGCTAAACTTGCTTATTAATATTTAACTCAATACTTTTCTTCTTTTTCCTTTAGTGGCATAAAAGCCCATAGGGGCCTAGGCGTAGCTTTTCGCATCCATTCATCTTGTGATATGTAGAGAATTAAGGTTTTCTACTTTTTGATTTTGCCTGTGACAAGATTCGAAACCCGAACACTCTCCGTAACAGTCCAATGCACGACCACTACGTCACAGCGACTCACGATATTTACCAAGGACAAAACTGTGAATAAGGTACATGCATCTGGGAAATATGGCCAACAGAAAGCATGCCCGGCGACTGTAAATTCAGTTTCTTTAATCATCTTGTGCCGAAGAAAGATGAGCTGAGAATCTGCACCAATTACGGGTGAGTCAATATGACTGCCATTTCATACTAGGTCCTGCCGAGTTTACTATGTTAAAAACTTAAGCGATTTGCCTACACTATCATTGGATCTTATCAGCCCAGCTTTAGACCTGGTAAATCTACCATAGACCAGATTTTCAAACTACTTCAAATTGTGGAAAAAGCTTATGAAAAACAGATCGTTACCAAGCATCTTTTTATCGATTACAAAGGAGCTTTCGATAGCCCGATACGAGATTGCATATACACCACCATGTTTGACGCTGAGCAACACATTCAGTTTCGTCAAGTTAGGAATCGACCGACATCTACGAACAATTTAATACCATAAGAGGCTTTAGACAAGGTAATTCGGTTCCTGCAACCTTTTCTAGAGTATATCGTAATTGCACTATTTTCTACCAAATTTAGCTCCTTACCTATTCCGATGATATCGATATCATTGGGCTTAGTCAAGGTAATGTTACTGCTGTGTTTTCTGCTATCGAAAAGGAATCAGCGAATGTGCATTTGATAGTGGCCGAAGGCATAACGAAGTATATGCAGTCCAAAAACAAGGACTAGCTCAGTATATGATCCCGCCCCTGGTTGTCGGCGAATGGATGGACGTGAACCTATCCGCACACGATGTAACTAGTGGAAGAAGAGTCGCGCAAAGCAGAGCCACCTGGAGAGAGATGTTAAGGTCAATCGTAACTAGAAACGTAAGTAGTGTTATAATGGCTACGTCAAACTAAAAATTCACACACCATTTTGGGTGTTGCTCTATTGTATTTAGTACAAAATGAGAGCCAAGACGGAAATGGAACTTGAAGGATTTATGAGAAAAGTCTAGAAATGTTGTTCTTTTTCATTATTATGCACAGAAATCAACCCTCGCTCAGTTTCTTTGCTTATTTGGTTGCTATAGCAATTGTAACTCAAACTGCTTCCAATCTGCTAGCGAATGAAGTGCATAAAAGAGACGTAGCAAAGTGAAAGTGCATTAAATATCGCCATGGGATGCAAACAAACAGAACCTTACACATACATAAGCAGACACACATACATCTGTACTCTTATATAGGTACACATATAGAAAGAAAAAAACAGAGATAGCAAACTAACGATGACAGCTAACAAAATGATGCTTTTGTATACATGATTTTTTGTATGGAACCTGTGTATGTGTGTATACTTATTTGTGTGTTTGTGTGAGTATGTATGTGCGTGTTCATGTAGCTTGGACTTGCGGGTACTGGTCGCAAAATGTCGAAAAGAAAACTTTCAACTTTATACCTGACCTTTTTGCAAATTGCTCCAATTGCAGTTATCCTGTGCACTCACTGCTTCAATTTCTACATATGTACTATACATACCATACACACATAGGCATTTAGTCTGTGCATATGTAGTAGTAGTAGTAGCTTGTACTCGATGTTTCGATGTTGATTTTACTGGTAATAGCTTACAAGCATTACCAATAGTGCACCTGATTTTTTTATTTCTTCATTTCTTAAACATTTTTCTTTTATTTTTCTTCAACTCCTTTCGATAGCCGACATCAACTGTTAACCATGTTTGTATATTTTGATACTGTGGCACCCTTGCTTGGTGATTTGTTGCTTTAACAATAGTTTTCTGTTATCGTTTTTTGTTTCAAGAATGTATTCAAAAATTTTACCGAGCGCATAGATTCGAACCAACAATGTCAGGCCGCTTTCCTCAGTTTGATCATTTTGCAAGACCCTTAAAAAAAAAATTCTCTAATTCAAGAGCAGCAAACCATCAGTAATTTTCTGAGATGCACTTTTCCATTCCTTTCAATTTTCGTTATCGAGTTCGTCTCAAGTTTACTTACCGAAAATAGCAAATACTTATATTTTAATTTCATATTCCAAAATATGCTTGAACTTTTTACTTTCCCTTTCGGTAATCAATCAAATATTGTCTTGGAAAAAGGTTAAATGACTTCAATATTTTTCTGCTTCATCTGATTACATTAGACTTTAACCACCCTTTGCCCTGCCCTGCCAGTAAATTTACTAGCAGATTTTAGCATAAATAATTTTTTAATATATAAAGTTTCACAAAGTTGTAACGATTTATTTACAAATTTTTTTCCAATTTTTTTTAGTTTAATTTTTAAGATTACTTTTTGCATATCCCACATGCTTCGCCTTAGTCTTTTCACTAGGAAAACTTAAATTATTTATTATTATTAACTTTTATTTTTACGAAAAATATATATGTATGTAGTAGCAACTTTTATCAACTTTTACTACTACATACATACTCGTACTTTCTTGCTACTCAGTTACAATCTCAAGAAAAACTACTTAAAGTGATTTTCTTTTTGGTTTTTGTTTTGTTTCTATCCATTTAGAAATTAAGTTCACAAAAGTTAAGTGAATTTAAGCATGTCATAAAATTCAATGTAAAAAGAATAAGGAGAAACTCAAGCAGCAGAACTGAGAAAGAGTAAAACTTTGGGAGGAAAAACTTAAGTAGAACTAAAAAGAATCATTAGAAATTAATGTAAACATTTATACTACTTATGTACATATGTACATAAGTATATACAAACATACATACAAACATGCATACATCCATACATACATCCATACATACTATACTCTGTAACTATGTAGGGGGTAAGTATATTCCTTTTCGGATTTAGTTCGATGCTGATTAAAAAACGTTCACTCTGTTTATTGGCTCAATCAATGAACGTGGAGAATGGCAAAATATTCAGAGGAAATACTTATTTAAAAAAAGTAGCAAATTGCAAGTATTTGTAAGTTTCCAAATATTTTGTTGTCAACATTTTATAAATAAAGTAAATATGTACTATGTACAATGCATACTCAAGTAGCATACGAAGAGCAGCAGCGTTAGTTGTATACGAAACCTAAAATATATAAGTACATAGTTAGCAGTCGAAGAGTTCACTGGGTTGTTGTTTGCTCACTGCATGCTGGATGTGTCACGATTGTCTTCATCGATATCATTGACGTTGTTGCGGAAGGCTGCTACCATCTCACTGCCGTGCTGTTGTGTGTAGGAAAGTTGCAATGCACAACAAAGCACACAACGAACAAACTTTCCTACTTTGTTCACGAGAAGACGCTGAAATGAAATGAGTACATAGTAGGAGACAGCGGAAGAAGAATAAAGCATACGTGAAACCACTAGCGTAACCAGAGATTCTTAATATAGGGGTATCTCCTTTATTATCCATTCAGATGCAACGGTCGTAAAATCTGGGTAACTATCGTCGATACACGAAAGGGTAGAGCAAGAGAAAGAGAGAGAGAGCAAGAGAAAGAGAGAGAGAGAGAGGGAAGGAGAGAGAGAGAGGGAAGGGGAGAGAGAGAGGGAAGGAGAGAGAGAGAGGGAAGGAGAGAGAGAGGGAAGGGGAGAGAGAGAGGGAAGGGGAGAGAGAGAGGGAAGGAGAGAGAGAGAGAGGGAAGGAGAGAGAAAGTGAAATAGAGAGAAAGTGAAAGAGAGAGAAAGTGAAAGAGAGAGAAAGTGAAAGAGAGAGAAAGTAAAAGAGAGAGAAAGTAAAAGAGAGAGAAAGTGAAAGAGAGAGAGACGGAGAGAGAGAGGGAGAGAGAGAGGGAGAGAGAGGGGAGAGAGAGAGGGAGAGAGAGGGGAGAGAGAGAGGGAGAGAGAGAGAGGGAGAGAGAGAGGGAGAGAGAGAGGGATAGAGAGAGAGGGAGAGAAAGAGGGAGAGAGAGAGGGAGAGAAAGAGGGAGAGAGAGAAAGAGGGAGAGAGAGAGAGAGGAAGAGAGAGAGGGAGAGGAAGAGAGAGAGGAAGTGAGAGAGGGAGAGGAAGAGAGAGAGGGAGATATAGAGAGAGAGAGAGAGGGAGAGCGAGGGAGAGGGAGGGAGAGCGGGAAAGGGAGAGCGAGGGAGAGCGGGAAAGGGAGAGAGAGAGGGAGAGCGGGAAAGGGAGAGAGAGAGGGAGAGCGGGAAAGGGAGAGAGAGAGGGAGAGCGAGGGAGACCGGGAAAAATATAGTGAGGGAAAGAGAGAGAGAGAGGGAAAGAGGGAGAGAGAGAGAGAGAGATAGAGAGAGGGAGAGAGAGAGAGAAAGGGAGAGCGAGGGAGAGAGAGAGAGAAAGTAAGAGAGAGAGAGAAAGAGAGAGAGAGAAAGAGAGAGAGAGAGAGAGAAAGAGAGAGAGAGAGAGAAAGCGAGCGGAAGAAGAATAATGCATACGTCACACCACGTATACGCGTAACCAGAGATTCTTAATATGAGGGTATCTCCTTTCTTGTCGGGAAAGAGAGAGCGGGAAAAGGAGAGAGAGAGGGAGAGCGAGGGAAAGCGAGGGAGAGCGAGGGAGAGCGAGGGAAAGCGAGGGAGAGCGGGAAAGAGAGAGAGAGAAAGAGAGAGAGAAAGAGAGAGAGAGAAAGAAAGCGAGCGGAAGAAAAATAATGCATACGTGACACCACACCTACGCGTAACCAGAGATTCTTAATGTGGGGGTATCTCCTTTCTTGTCCCTTCAAAAACTTTTTTTTATTCAGTAGCAACGATCGTTAAGTCTGGATTACTTACCGTAAAGCGCGAGCATGGTTTACCCTGTTCAACCCCTTCTTAGATCCGCTACTGTGCTGGCACACTCGTTCAACTTGTCAAATTGATTTGAAATAATGTTTGCCTAAAATCCCCAATGTTTGCTCACTAGTACATGCTCAATACATGTCAATGACATTGATGGCGTTTTCGTTTCAATGCTCAGAAAGAAAACATTTTACAACTAGGTGAATAAAAAAATAAATATAAAAAAAAAAATATTTTATTTATGTACAATAATTTTTTATTGGAAGCAACCAAAACAATTTTTTATTTTTTACCAAATCGCTTTAAGAAAGATGAGGAAAATGTGTCGCGCGGAAGAGTGAGAAAGCATTAACCCCAAAAGTAGATAACTGGTTTTCCTTCTTCTCTTTTTCTTTTCCTCATTTGTACCACTAGTTAGACTTAGAGCATCAGTCTCTCCAACGGGCCATTTTACTTATACTATACCTAGCAGTTGTTTCTGATGCCTCAAACACATTGTTGACGGCATAAATACACACGTTCTTATAGAAAGGATTATTTTGATTGTAACTGTTGCCAATTTAAATCTATTTCTAATTAGACAAGTAACAAGAAAAGGAAAAAGACATATAGAGAGAGCGAAGGAAGCTGATTGTGTTTGTGCTGTTGCTGCTGCTGTCGCTCCCATTGTAATCAAGTAGCTGACTACATGGAGACAGCTGGCCGACGACGGCATTTTGCAGCCATGTATTCGGGTAGCTGCCGTTGTCAATATATATGAAGTATAATCTACTCATAATCCATTTCTATCTTCTGCTCTGGACGTCTAATGTTTTCATATTGATTCTGCAGACCAACTCACTTCGTCAGATATCGCATTAAGCCGAAAAGAAAAATTCGAAATAATAGTTCACAAAGACCTATAGTAATTTTAATTTTTTTAAATGGAACCAGGCAATGCAACATAATTTTCTTCAAATTTAATCCAGATATTATTAATGACTAATTTTTAGAGTACTACAGAAAGTCCTGATTATCATTGAATATAATAATAATATTTATAATGCGCATTTAATCAAAATCAAACATATTTCAAGTGTACTACATACAGGGTGTCCGAAAATCAACGCCCCACATTGTACGGGTCGATTCAGATAAAAACTTTCCAATGCCATTTTTTTCGAAAATCACTATTTTTAAAGAGTTTAAAGAGGTGTCACCGCCATGAGCGAAGCATGGTTCTGTAGTTTGTCTTACAATTTTGGTAGATATGATATACCAAAATAATAAGATTTTGACGGGATATCGACAAAACTTGATTGACAGTAGAAAATTTAAACAACAGAAGATCGGATGACAGAACATCCCTTGAGATTTTTCCACATTATTGAGATACTTTCAAATATCGTTTGAGTATTGAAAATAATTGTTATTAAATATGAATGCATATCACGGAGGCAGACAGATGATGTATGTGCACATGGTACATGACACAATTCGAGAGGAATAAGTTAAAAATGAAAAAAAAATAAAATAAAATAAATAATCACATCATGCGTAAAATCATATTATGTGTGACATATCTGTCGCTCAGTCGCTCAGATTGTTTGCTTGAGAAGAGCAGGCAAGTTAAAATAAACAATGTCAATGATAAATGCCAAAACAATATAATTTATATATGTATAGTAGGTAAGGGGTGATTTTTTTTGCTACTTGGGTTTTGACGTTTATATTTCTGACAGTATGCGCGCGATTCTTGACATGTGTTAAAGTAAAATATGCGCGATTTGGTTTGCCATTTCATCATGAAGAGACTTACGCCTGAACAACGTAAGTCAACAAATTATTGAAAATTATTATCAAAATTCGTGATCTGTGAAAAATGTGTTTCGCAAGCTACGCCCATTTTATAGTCGTCAAAATCGACCCACACAGCAGACTATTCACTCTCATAGTGACCAAATTTCGCACCAGTTTCACTTTATTGGACATCAATCCACCAAATCGTATCCATAGAGTGCGTACCGAAGAGAACATTGCTGCTGTATGCCCCAGTGTTGAAGAAGATCGCGATATGTCCATCCGGCGTCGATCGCCGATCGCAGTAATTGGGTTTGTGTTATTCGACCATGTGGAAGATGTTACGCAAAGAGCTTGGATTAATGCCATACAAAATACAGCTAATGCAAGAGCTGAAGCCAGGCGACCTACGACAACGTCGAATTTTCAGAGAATTTTCGGTGAATGGGCCTTAGAAAAGCTGGACGAGGATCTGTTTTTTTTTATCGCAAAATTGTCTTCAGCAACGAGGCTCATTTTTGGCTCAATAGAAACGTGAATAAGCTGAATTGCCGTATTTCGTAATTGGAGTGAAGACTAGCCAGAGGCAATACAACAGCTACCAAAATGCACTGTTTTGTACCATTTATGGGCAGGCGGCATCATTCGGCCGTACTTCTTCAAAGCCGATGAAAGCCGTACTTCTTCAAAACCGATGAAACCCTCAACGTCACGGTCAATGGAGAAATATACCGTATGATAACAGACTTTTTTTGCCGTTGCCGAAAATGCAAGAATTAGACTCGGCTGACATGTGGTTCCAACAGGACGGTGTCACGTGCCATATGCCACACTACACCATGCATCAATTGAGAGGCGAATTTGGTGAGCAGTTAATCTCACATTTTGGTGCAGTCAATTGGCCACCAAGAACCAAGATCGTATGATTTGATCCCGTTAAACTATCTTTTGTGGGGTTATGTTAAGTCTCTTGTCTAAAGGGACAAGCAAAACACGATTGCTGCTTTGGAAGCCAACATTGAACGCGTCATTGGTGAGATTCCGAGATTCCAGCCGAAATGTATGAAAACGTGTGCCTAAATTGGACCTTCAGAATGGACGGACCACTTGAAGCGTAGCTGCGGGCAACATGTAAGTGATATTATCTTTGAAAAGCAAATGGCAAAGAATTGATTTATCGATCCAAATAAAAATTTCATTCACTTTTGTAAAATTTCTGTGTATTTTTGAATTTACAAAAACCAAGCTCTTGAAAAATCACCCTTTATATGCCACATAAAAAAAAGAACAAAAGCAAGCTTCTTAGAATAAAGTAGAAAGATGTACACAATACGCAACACACAACACACACACAACACACACACTATACACACACACTATACACACACACACACATACACATACGTTTAGGGGAAGTACGGGCAGACTGAATGTCGCTAGAATGCCAAAGCGTTTTTAGAATTATTTTAAATTCATGCCGCTTCATTTGAAAAATTTGTAACACAGTAACGTTGAAGGAGAGGAAAGGAGGGAACACGTGACTTTTGGTTACGGCATAATGAGCAAAAAGAATGCCGCTTAAAAGTTGCAGCCAAGCAGTGAAGGTTGATAAGCAAAAGCAAAGTTAAAGATTTAGTTGATTCATTCTTATATGAACATAAATATATTGTATCTACTTATGTACATTGTACATATAACTAAATATGCATAACTCAGCTGCAAATCTAAGCACTCCACTGGGAATAACGCAAAAAATAGCTGTGTTGTAAGGGGGGCAAAGAAAGCGAGAGCGTGAGTGTATGTGGAAAGAGAGAGATGTTAAGTACCTTTGTGGGAATCTTATAACCCAGCTACTGCCCGCGTGTTCCTGCGCGTAATCGCGTATCTATAATCATTTCGGTGATTGTGTACGGATAGTGGAAATAAATAGCATTGAGACGACACAAGAACACAAAGCATAAATTATGGCAAAATAAGACAAAGCTGCAGAGCACGAAAGAGATGAAGACACACGAAGCTAACGCTGCTTCCCCTCCCCACCCCCCTGTGCTTGATGAAGTTGCTTCAAGTGAAAATAATGAAGATACGCTGTTGCGACTATGGTGGAGACAGTGTGGCAAGCAAGGAGATATTTTTTTTTTTTTTTGTGGATGGATGGAAAGATTGAAGATAAAGCGCAAATTTGTCGTCGTAATAAAAGATTTTCAAATTGTGATATGATGATGGAAAAGTAGCAGAGCAGAGCCAGCAGCACGGCAAGCGAGCAATCGAATGAAGGAATGCCGCAGTGAGGAGCGGAAATAACGTAGACTAAGTATAGTACCGGGCCGCCCGCCCCCAGGGAAAGATTACGGGTAATGAAAGAAAGTGTGATTGTGTTGTTTCAAGAAAAATTAATAGCGCTGGTTGGCGGGGAGGGGGCAACGAAATACAAGTCAACAAAACTCAAAATTTATCGTCTCACAAAAAAAAAACAAAAATCGTCTCTTGCTATAAAAAACCAGCAAGAACCTGAGCGTCTTTCTTCTCGGAGGCCATTAAATTATAAGACAATTTTAAATTTCAGTTTAAGTAAAACGTAAATTTATTTGTTGCTAACTTAAAAAAATTGCATACCGACACAAATGTATTTTATTTGTACGAATATATATTTCATGGGAAATTAATCCTTATTTAATTGGAGAACTAAAAACATTCCAGAAATTTCTCTGCTATCTCTCGCTCCATGCACAGCAAAAGTTTTTCCACCACCTTCTGCTCCTCCTCCTGCTCCTCCTTCCAAGTGGCAAAGAAAAAGCATAAATTGTTGTCTCAATGTATTTAAATATTATTTTAAGTTAAATTATTGCAGCTTATGTTTTCAATTAAGTATTTTCATCGTCATCGTCATCGTAGTCACCGTTGTCATCAGGTGTGCTTAATGGCCTTCAATGATCAACAACAATATGACGCTGCTGCCAACTGCTGATGATTGTCGCTGACTTCTGGATGTTGCTACCTCCTGATGATGATGATGGTGATGATGATGATGGTGATGATATTTCTCCCCTCTATGAAAAACAGCAGCTTAAAAAGGAAAGCAAACACGCAACTGTTGTTGTCTTGCTGATAATTTCATACACAAATCAATGTTGAAGTTAGAACAGGAAATACTTTTACCTATCTACAGAATTCTATAAGAAAAGTGGCAAGTGTACATGGAAGATTGAACTAGAACAGCAATAGCAGCCATAATGTAGCAGCATCACAATACTTGAACCCTTAGTGGCTGTTTACACTGGTGCAAGCATGAAAAACTGTGACAGTTAGAAATGTAAGGTAGTGAGAAAGAGATAGAAGTTTTGCCCCTCTTTCTTACCACTTTACTTTTCTACCTGCCTCTCTCGCATAGTCTTTCATATTTGCGCCAGTGTAAACAGTCACATACAAAGTCTTTGCTTGTGTATAATAATAACAATGCCAAAGAATAAAATCTTTAAATATGAACCAACATAACAAACAAATGGAAATGGAAATATCTTAAGAATTTGTACTTTGTTAGTGCTATGAGATACTCGCAAAAATCTAGTAACCAGAAAATATGAAGTCAATACTTTTTTCTCATTTTTGATGATATGCGAATATACCAGAAAACCAGCGAGCTACAATGACAGTGAAAGTAAATAGTTGAGGGTTTTAATTCAAACACGTAATGTCTCATGCTAAACAAAAAAAAAAAATTCAGAAACATTGCGGGGTTTCTTTCAGGGCCCTGTTGGTTGGAGGAACACATGGATAATCAATCTATTCATAGCACCTGTCTTTTTTGTCAGAAACTGAATGAGATGCCTCAGCACATCCATCAACGCTGTCAGCCATTCAATTGCAGGATAAAAAGTAATCTGAAGTACAAGACTTCCTTCTTCTTTCTTTCTTTTAATGGCACAACAGCCCATGGAGGGCCTAGGCCGAGCTTTTCCTGTACAAGACTTTAGACATTATAAATACAGAGCCGAAACCATTTCTCACTGTTAACAACCTTTCAACTTTAACTATACTTTAACTATACTTTAACTATACTTTAACTATACTCTAACTATACTCTAAACTACACTTTAACTGGATGGAGTACAAAATAAGCCATTATCAACTAAATTTATAGCGGCAGATGGAAGAAATATGCTAAACACTTCCTAAATCTCTGAATTCACTAGTGCTGGAGTCGTATCTCTCGTTTTTGTTTGTAAAGTCCCCCAAATTCTCAAAATTTTCTGATATGATTTTACAACTGTGCAACAGATTTATTATCAACTATGAAAAGCCCAAATAAAACTAACGGGAGTTTATCATGAATATTGGATTCAACCAAGTTTTTGTTCCTTATGTGAGGATTGACTTTATATTTGCGATGAATATTCGGATTTTTGTTCTTCTAGAAACGTACGATAGTTTAATAGGTAGCACACTAGACTTTTACACGAGAGGATGCAGGTTCGGCTTCCGTCTGGGTATGGTAGTTAGTTCTCAGAAATCTTCTTTAATTCATATCGATATGAAGTGAATGAGAATTATAAGAAACTTCTTGGTAGATAATGGCAAAAACACCCCGCCTTTCAGATCCGGCGTTAAACTGTAAGTTCAACCATGTGATGATATAATGGGCCATTCTAGCCCCCTGGAGAGTCACTGAATCCACCCGTCCACACGCAAATATGGCTTTGTTGAGGCTTTTTTCCTCTATCCTTTTCCTCTATGTCTTTTTCGACGTTTTGAACAGGCTGGCCTTCGATTATTATGAAGTCTGGGCTGTCACTGAGCTTGTATGAGAACAGACAAATATATATCGTATGAGAAGTCCATGTCCTGACAGGATGTAACTCCATCATATGCCCCTCCTTTCGGAGCGCACGTTTGGCATAACTTCGTCCAGTAAAAGTAAAAAACAATTTATGACTACTGCGTTTGGTGGTGAATAGCTTGCCTCGTGTTATTGATTAGATTGCCTTTTCTTATAAACATTTTATCAGTGATGGAGAGAGGGGGAGAGGGCGGAGTGTTATGTATATGGTATGTATGATATTTCTCACTGGCTCTAGTATAAATACAAAAAATTTCGTACCTATTTAACTACATATTATTTATTTCAACAATTGTAAATATGCTTTGCTATTCACAAATATAAATAACAATTACAACAAATACCTATGTACATACAACAATTGGAATAACTAAAGACAAGTGCCAAACACAATTGCCTTTAAACAGTTGTTCTTGTGTGTGTGTAAACAATATATTTTTATTGGATTAAAAAAAAAAAAATATATATATATAATGGGTGATTTTTATAAGAGTTTAGTTTTTGAAAATAAAAAAAAAAACACAGAAATTTTCAAAAGTGAATGAAATTTTTATTTGGATCGATAAAACAATTCCTGCCATTTACTTTTTAAAGATAATTTAAAGATAATTTCGCTTCAAGTGGTCCGTCCATTCTGAAGGTCCAATTTTGGCACACTTTTTCACACATTTCAGCCGGAATCTCGGAATCTCACAAATGACGCGTTCAATGTTGGCTCCCAAAGCAGCAATCGTGTTTGGATTGTACCTATAGACAAGAGAGTTAACATAGCTCCACAAAAAATAGTCCAACGAGGTCAAATCACACGATCTTGGAAGCCAATTGACTACACGAAAACGTAAGATTAACTGCTCACCAAATTCGCCTCTCAAATCATGCATGGTTTCAAATGCAGTGTGGTATGTGGCACCGTTCTGTTGGAACCAAATGTCGGCCGAGTCCAATTCTTGCATTTTCGGCAAAAAAAAGTCTGTTATCATCGAACGCTGGCTTTCTCCATTGACCGTAACGTTGTGGCCTTCATCGTCTTTGAAGAAGTACGGCACAATGATGCCGCCTGACCATAAACCCCACTAAGCAGTGCATTTTTCGGGATGCATTGGTAGCTGCTGAATTGCCTCTGGCTGATCTTCACTCCAAATACGAAATACGGCAATTCTGCTTATTCACGAATCCATTGAGCCAAAAATGAACATCGTCGCTAAAGACAATTTTGCGATAACACACATTTTTCACAGAGCACGAATTTTGATAATAAATTTCAATAATTTGCAAACGTTGTTCAGGCGTAAGTCTATTCATTATGAAATGGCAAACCAAACTGAGCACAAATCAAGTGACAGCTGTCCAAAAGACCAACTCCGGAAAAAGTTTTACCAAATTGAAAACCACACTTCTAGAAAAAACACCCTTTACATTAAATTTTTGTTTACAACTTCATCCGCTGTTTTCACTCTCCCAACTGCTCCACTCAACTTCTACGGTGAATGAAAAGCGACACATAAAAACTAGATAATTTTTTCATTGAACATTTGTATTTACTTTAAAAAACAACAACAAATTTCACTCTTTCCGTTTGCTATGCCTACACTCTCGGTTAATCTCACTTCGTCTGTGACTCTCTCCTCATACGAGTACATTGAACGGTATTGAAATGAAATGGAAGTATGGTATGCATTTTGTTGTTGTTGCTTTTTATATGCGCTACTTAAGTAAATACGAGTAAGCATTTATGTATGTACATTAGAGTGGGTCACAAAAACAAGTTTGAAAACACCACCCCCTATCTGAAAGCTTATGTTTTTTTTGGAACACCCTAAATACCGCCAAAATGAATTTATGTTTATAACCTAGTGGAACACTTCTTGGGCAAGAATTTAATGATTTACTGAGAGCTGAAATTTTTGAAAAAATAAATTGCCTTAATGGGGGTACAACTCTAAGTACGCGACCTAATTATTACAAATGACTTCGGAGATAAATAACACCTAGGAAGAAATGTAGCAATGGTTGAGCCTTTTACACCAATATATCATTTATAAATATCGGACATCAACTGCCAATGTTATAGGCGAAAATTCATTTTGACGGTTTTTAGGGTGGTCCCAAAAAAAAAATTGTTTTGAAATACTCTCAACATAAGCTTTCAGATAGGGGGTAGTTTTTTCATATTTTTTTTTGTATGGGAACCGACCCGCTCTAAGGGAATTTTATAGTAAAAAATAATGGAAATATTTCCTTGTATTGAACCAATCTATTTTTTTCCACAAAACTGGTTTGGCTTAATTGGAATAAAACAGAAACAATGTGGTTCATGGTTTGTGACTAGTAGCGCAGATTGCGGATGGTTGGGATCAAAATTGGTTAGCTAGAAAATCAGTTTGCATTCCTGATTTAAATTATATGGTCGGCGGGCCTGCCTCTCTGTCCGTCCGTCTAGCTGTCATGCTTGTATAATCGCCCCCTAATCGTCTTCTGCTCTCAAACACTCTCACTATCTCTCTCTATCTCTAGCTAGAAAATCGGTTTGCATTCCTGATTTAAATTATATGGTCGGCGGGCCTGTCTCGCTGTCCGTCCGTCTAGCTGTCATGCTTGTATGTTCGCCCGCTCTCAAACACTCTCACTCTCTCACTCTCTCTCTCTCTCTCTATCTCTCTCTCTCACTCTCTTCCTCTCTCTCTCTCTCTCTCTCCCTCTCTCCCTCTCTCTCTCTCCCTCTCTCCCTCTCTCTCTCTCTGTCTCTCTCCCTCCCTCTCTCCCCCTCTCTCCCTCTCTCTCTCTCTCTTTCTCTCTCTCTTTCTCTCTCTCTCTCTCTCTCTCCCTCTCTGTCTCTCCTTGTTGACTTGTAAGCTCTTTTGTTTAAATGTCTTCAGGTTTTTCTTCTTTCAGCTTCTTCTTCTTCTTCTGTTCCCATCTATTGTGCTTCTTCTTCTTTTTTTATTCATCCTTCCTTATTTATATTATTTTGAGTTTTAAATATATTTTTCTAATATTTTCTGTAAGTATGCGCAAATTTTGCAAGTAGGTGTGTGCATGTGTGTGCTTGTTTATTTTTATGTATGTGAGTGTGTGTGTGTGTTGTTTTATTTGCTATTTGTCGTTATATTTTTTGCAAGCAAATAAATTTCATTTTCAAATATTCATGAGCAGCAATATTTTGTTGTACATATTGTTGGTATTGTTGTTGTTGTAGGGAAATAATATCGCTGACAGTGGAAACATTCTACGTTGAGCAGGAGAGAACGACAACGTCGATGAGAGCAATGCGAATGTGACAATTGTGGTAGGCATATTTTATTTCCGACTTGTTTTTTGTTTATTTGTTTAAATTATGTGCACAATATGCTGTGAATTTGATAA
>OY282450.1:37999758-38094758 GCA_958295655.1 Palloptera scutellata | reverse complement strand
AACTTAACAGAAACTCTGCAATTTCATTATCTCTTTTACTCTCACTCTTTTGCGTGGTTGCAAGGATTCTAATTCTACATCTTTCCGCATTTTCTCGATTACTCTCACACACACACACACACACACACATACACGCAAACATACAACTGCTTAAGATAATAATTCAGTTTTGATGTCAGCGCGAGAATATGAGAAATCATAAACTTTGCTATTGCACAATGCTGCATAATTGTAGCTGCAACAACAGCAGCAACAAACACAACTATGGCAGCAGCAATTGTCCGCCAACCACAAGTAATTCGCTTTCTATGCTTTTTGTTTTTTGTTTTTTGTGCATCGTTGCAGTTTTTCTTTTACAACAAAAGGGGTAAAGATTTTTTAGTTATTTAATTGCGATGCAGTAATTGCAAATTTACAAAATTTTCATATTCGCATTTCCATTGCATAAGGCTGAGGCGCTCAACAACTCTACGAACGATTATGTATGTATGTGTGTGTGTGTGTGTGTGTGTGTGTGTGCATGAAGCTATATTGCCCAATTCTATGCGCTGGCTGGCTAAAGTTGTTTATGTGGTTTTCTGTCGTTGCTGCTTTGCTGCTTTGCTGCTACTGCTATTGCAGACAACACTTGAACAATTGTGAAGTGAACGTGAAAACAGCAACAACAATAACAATAACTCTACCTAGTTATATAACAATCAAAAATTTTGTCTAAAGTTTTCTTGTTATTCATGCATAGAATTGAAAAAAAAAAAAACAAACAAACACAAAAGTAATGGAAATATAAAATCAGCGAAAGACGAAAGACAGCAGAGCGTAGCAGGCAGCAAAGTAAGCAATGGCAATTTTTGTGTT
Source organism: Palloptera scutellata (assembly GCA_958295655.1). Classification (NCBI taxonomy): domain Eukaryota; kingdom Metazoa; phylum Arthropoda; class Insecta; order Diptera; family Pallopteridae; genus Palloptera; species Palloptera scutellata. The sequence continues at coordinate 38,093,903 of OY282450.1, read as the reverse complement.
GTTCTTAAGAACCTGAAGTGTGCTCATTAGTTAAACAATTGTTGCGGTATGTTTTTGCTTGTGCCCTGTTTATTTGTATGTATGTCTGTCTGTCTATCTGTCTTTTGTATGTGTAAAGTGTTGCAGTTGTAATAAAAGTGAAAAGTTTGTAAATTTTAATTGGTTGCTTCTTTCGCTGGGAGTTTTGTTAGCTTTTTCATAATTTAGAGTTCCAGAATTCATTAATATTCTGTAAGGCAACTTAGATTACAATTAGATGTGCAAAGTTTGACACAGATCGATGAGTTTAAATGTCCTAAACAAAGAGCATAGTTTGGCAGCAAATAAAAGCGGATATTCGTTGACGCTTTAAGAAAGCAATTGCTTGATGATATCGAATGCGCGAGTGAAAGGTTACTTCCTCTAAAAAAATCTGACTTCCACAAACAATTTGGATTTTTTTTTTTTGTATTTCTGTACATATTCCAAGTCAACCGACCCCAAGTTAGACAGGAGTCTTTGAGAAAGTATTAACCTACGATATTCTTCCAATAAAGATAGTGAGAAATTGATTCCACCTAAACCCTGCAGTGGTCGCTGTGGCGTAGTGGTAGTGCGTTGGACTGCTGCGCAGAGTGTCCGGGGTTCGAATCTCGGCACAGGCAAAATCAAAAAGTAGAAAAAAAAATTTTTCTCCACGGCATCACCTCTTGGCAGGCAATGGCAAACCTACAAGAGTAAAAATTGCTATGAGAAGCTTTTCACTTCGCCGTTCGGATTCGGCATTAAACTGTAGGTCCCTTCCATTCATGTACAAATATAACACGCACAACATGAGTGGATGCGAAAAGCGAAAAGCTCGGCCTAGGCCCTCCATGGGCTGTTGTGCCATTAAAAGTAAAGTAAGTAAACCCTGCAGAAGTTATTTAAGAGCTCACCCTTTTTAATGGTATGTGTACCAATTAAGCAGTGATCTTAGAGATTTAGCTTCTGGAAACGTTTGGCGTTATACTCTGGTCAAACCTGCTTAATATTCTCTCATACGGGTTGGGTTAGCATTGACACCCGTTTGCTAGATTAGAGATCGCGCTTTGAACAATCTGCCTCCTTACAGGTTGCCAGTGGGGTACCCGAAATACTTGTATTGCATTTTTAAAACCCAATCAAGCTTGCTTATCAGCCTTCGCCCGGTAATTAGGTGGATTCACAATGTGTCGTATTCAGTGTTGTACCCTCTGAATTGTCGTAAAATCTTCGCATTTTTCATACAAAATTTTACAACATTATAAGAGTACGATATGATGCGATTAAATTATTTTATACACCGCCAAAAATTTTAATATTCTTTAAAGCAATTAAGTTTGCTCCAGCCAAAGTCAAGAAGAACGGAACAAGGGAGACGAAAAATGTGTGGCAGCACCGTCATTTTACTATGTTGAACAGTCAGGCAAACGTAGGTGAGACCATCGCAGCTGAAGACAACATTGTTTTTGTTTTTTTTTGTTTTTTTTCACAACCAGCAACCACCAACAATTTAAGAAAAAAATTTCAAATCAAATTTTAAAGCAAAAAAATAAAAAAAAATAAATGAAGAAATACAATAAAAATGAAAATTATTTTGTTGCATCGTTCGCACTTGATTTGCCGATATTTTTAATTATTATTCATGAATCCTTTTTTAGGACTTCACACTCACTTACTTACGCTTTCTCACTCTTTCATTGTTTTTCTCTCTCTCAATTTGGATTTCCCTTCTTAATTTTTTCTTCCACTCGCTTTTTATGTAAATTTTGGTGATTTTCTTATTTTTTATGTTGTATAATTTTTTTTGCTGATTGAATGAAAAATGTTTAAGGATTATCTGCAGGCTTACACTTTGCCTGCCAAGAACCGCTTGTATATGTATGTGTGTGTATGTGTGTGTGTGTGAGTTCGTGCGCTCTTTAGCCCTTTTTGATGTTATGTTTTTAAGCATGCTGCGGTTAAGGAAAACTTCAGCGTTTGTGCCAATATTTGCGTCATTACATGCGGTTGCCGGTTCTCGGTTGCTGGGTTGCCGGTTGCTGGCAATTCTTTTTTTTTTTTTTTCGGTTTTGTTTGCTCTTTGTCTATGTCATACTTCGTTAATGCTATTACTGTTGTTGTGCTTGGCTTGTGCAAAGGATTTTCATTTAACTCTCTGCTGCCGTCTTGTATACACATCATTTAACATTTTGTTGTAGTTGTTCTTTTTTTAATTGTCTGATCTTTTCATTTTTTTCTCTTCTTTTGTTTTTCACTTAATTATTTATTTTTTAATAAAAATACAAACGGTACTTTTTTGTCTCTCTCTACTGCTCTGCATTTTGTGCTCTTTTCTTCACCATTCATTATTCCTTTCGTAGTAAGAAAAAGAGTAATTGCGCTCACTCTCATAAAAAATATACAAAGTAGCACACACGATTACTCACACACACATAAATTTCTTAAGCAGTTACATGCTCTCTCTTTTATTTTTTAATTAAGCTTGCCTTAATTTCCACTGGCATTAGGTGCAAGATATTGACACACAAAAATTACGTAGAGGCAGAAGATGAAAAAAAAAAGTATTAAAGAGAAGAAGAAAATGAAAAAGCTGATGCCCCAAAAATGATAGCGCACTCTCTCAACTAAAAAAAAAAAAGAGATAGAAAAAGAGCAGCTACCAAAAACAACAAAAAATCTTAATACTCGTAATAATAAAATTGTGAACTAAACCAAATAAAAGTCGTCGCCAACGAACGTTCAGCTCATAATAATGACATTATTTAGTTTCGTTTTTCCTCTCATCATCTCTATGTCTCCCGTTCCTTCCCTGATACTTCTTTATGGTACTTTACTGTCGCATTTTCATAATTTAAGTTTTGTGCACGCCAAAAAGCGACAGCAGCACCACACCACAAAAAATTTAATATTATTATTTTTTGGTAGTGGTAGACAGTATCTACGTGAGTGAGTGTGTGTGTGTGTGTGTGCTTGTGTGTTAATAGCTTTCGCTGGAAGGGTTGCCAACATAGCGTTGTCATTTAAGCTTGAGCGCGCGCGCTTTCATTCGTTTGCGCTCATATTGAATGCAATCGTAGTTTGCTTGTTATTTTATATTTTGAGGTTAGTTTGTTTTCTTTTTCATTATTATTTTTGTTGCTTTTTTCGATTGCGGGTTATGTGTGTGTGTGTGTGTGTGTAGTGTGAACAAAGAAAGTCGTAAAATACATTTTTTAATTAGTGTCATGAGCAAAACAAACCAATTAGTCGAGCTGTCAAGAAATTCACTTCGTGTACTAGTAAAAATTTTACCCCCTTTCTACCACTGCAGTGTTTTTCTTCGTTCCTTCGCTGTTTAAAATGATCAAGTAAGTGCTGCAATTTGTGGTTTACAACATTATTAATTACACTGCGCTGACAACATATTTAATATGCTGATTTTTTTTAACGAATTGGAAGTAAATTGAGATGAAATTATAATGCACGCGTTGTAGAGGCTGATGATAAGGTCAAGAATGATATATGAAGGGATGCCACTAAACAAACAAAAAAACTCGTACCTTATGTAAAGAGTATCTTTTAAAGAGGGTTGTTGTATAATAATTATTATTCATTTTTCTTTGCACTCTAGTCAGGTATAATCAACATCTTACCGCCGAGTACTGAACTTCTGGAGCCTGCATTAGGAGTGATTTCAAAGTGAGTAAATAAGAACGGCCATGCAATTAGTCCTGCCAAGTCCTAGCTGGTTCTGTGTACGTGTTAAGCTAAGATACCAAATCGTTTTTTGCCGATGGTAAATAGAATAATTTCCATCGTCTCTAAGGAAGCAAAATAAATAGCTGTTTTTCCCCCAGAAACAAGAGGCTATGATTATTTTGATGTTCAGTGATCAACCACTCCCCCCCCCCCTCCCCCCCCCCCTATCCCTCCTAATTTTGTCCTGAGGAACATTTATCTACAACATTGTTTTTACCTCTGATCACTTATTTAGGATGTAGGCGCTGTAAGGAGACCTATAACCACTTAAAGGCATTACGCCTATTCTTCTTGGATTAAACAACAGCTTCTTGTCAATTGCGTGTGACACAGTTGACGATAGGCTTAATCAACCAATAGCTGACGCAACAAAATTAGGTTGCGTGGTGATTTGTTGAATCATCTTTTTCCTTAGTAGCAACTTCAACATACAATTTTCCATAAATAAAAGATCACAGATTCAGATTCCCCGAACCGAACCACATCCCAAAAATTATCTATCACACAAATTTTGTACCTATATAGGATAATAATAGTAAAGGTATAGAGTCTCGCATACTCGGGAATCTCAGGAGTCGTCTGTAGTACAGACCAAGAAGGACTCAACATGCTATTTCACCTGCCTCTTCTTCTTCTTCTTCTTCTTATTCTTCTTCTTCTTCTCTTCTTCTTCTTGTAATAGCACAACAGCCCATGGAGGGCCTGGTTCGAGCTTCTCGCATCCACTCATGTTGTGCGCGTTATATTTGTACATGAATGGAAGCGACCTACAGTTTAATGCCGAATCCGAACGGCCAAGTGAAAAGCCTTTCATAGGCAATTTTTACTCTTGTATGTTTTCTATTGCCTGCCAAGAGGTGGTGCCGTGTAGAAAATTTGTATTTCCCACTATTTGATTTTGCCTGTGCCCAGATTTGAACTCCGGACACTCTGCGTAACAGTGCACCACTACGCCACAGCGACCACATTTCACCTGCTATCTTTGCATTTGTTCATTCATGGCCGAGTCGCAAAAGGAGCTCGCCAACTTCACAAATCTAACATCTGGAAGTCGGTAAACTGTAAACAGACAGATACTCTAAGTAAGATAGAGAGGAGGGTTTACTGTGATAAGAGAGCCGACATTAATACGACCACAGATTAACCCTGCTTTATCCAGCTAGAGAATAGGTCCGTGTTGCTCTTGCTGAACACTGAGATTACAGAACTGGAACTGGTTAACCACGCAGAAACTTGTTGTCTTCCTGATGACAGCAATATTTTTCAATCGGAAATCTTCGCAATGCAAAAAGCAGCAAAACTTTTACAAAATTTCACAATTAGTTCGTCGAATGTAACAATTTTTGTGGACCAGCCCAGGCTGCATTAAAAGCAATAGTTGCCAAAAAAAAAAATTAAGTCAAAGATTGTATTATAGTGATGAGCTTCCCTAATGGCTGTGGCACCTCAAAACGGTCTCTGGTTGGGTTTCTGGACGTGCCTATAACGAAGGAATGAGTTAGCCGACTGAAGTGGTTAGAAGAGGGCCTGATATAGATGTTAGTGAAGCCGACAGGAAAATCGATGATTACACTGGTCATGGACTAGCCGGACCAACTGCATTTTCTCAAGGTCCGACATATTTTATAGCCAATGTCCGACAGGACGAGAAATAGAGCTATCTTAGGACTTCGGAAGCCTGCAGTACGAGGGCTGAGTACCATAGTGCCAATGCGCCAGCTCTTGCATACTCCAACAGCCTTTTTATGCAGAAGTTCTTACGACGGGGAAGAGGAGGAGTTAATATTTCACCTCCTATGACAATGTATGGAGTCGAGATCTTGACAGGTCTAACAAAGATAAGGAAATAGGAGATATGAGGTGTCTCACTGCATTCATAACGAGAATCAATAAGCTATAGAGAACGTACCTCTTCCCTTAAACTCACATATGAAAGAATTCAAGGAATAGTTCTAAATTTATTCAATGTCTTCCTTTTGAGAAAAATTCTGCATTTGAATTTACGTTAATTAACAGATTTCAAGTACTCGGTATTTCATCTGGTATTTCATTTTGACACTTTTATCAGATCATATTTATATTTACTATTTCGGAAAAAGAAATTACAAATTTTAACAAAAACTCACTTCCCTTAAAAAATTTGAATAATAGGTTTGTTCGTTTACTTGAAACTTTTTTACTATTCTTCATCAATTTGCTATTTTTACTTAAGAAGCGTGCGTTAACAAAATAATCTTGTTATATACCTAGTAGGGACATAAATACTCCATACATTGAACACACCCATTCCAATAGTATGATTAAACATTCCCTGTTACTTATTACCTTATTACCACAAGGTTTATGAAAGCTAACCTCTATAGCGTTAGTCTGTAACGGGAATTCAGAATTATGTCAGCTTTCCCCATGGAGTGGTCAGATAATGAGAACAGTATCGCTGTTGTAGCACTTTTTAAGTGTGAAACGAAAGAAGGCGATATTTTCAAAACGATGTTCGTTTGAGGAGACTGGAGATATCAAACACCGCCACCGGTCGGGCCGTTCACATACAGTTCGCACGCCGCAAGTCATCAAAGTCGTCAAATTAAGAATTCAGCGAAATCCGCTCCGAAAACAGAAAATCATGGACCGTGAGATGAATAAAACGCAAAAGTCCATGAGTTGAATTATTAAAAAAGACTTGCGACTTGGTGCCTTCAAACGTCGCACCGAAGATTTGTTGACTGCAGCTTTGGAAAAAAATAAAGTAGAAAAATCCAAACGTCTTTTGGTGAAGCGCGCTGATAAATTGCACAGAACAATTTTGTTTACGGATGAAAAATGTTTACCATGCCGGACAAATTTAAGAAGCAAAATGATAGGGTGTCTGCACGGTCATCTAAGGAATCATCTGAACTGATACCACGGGTTGAAAAGGATCAGCACCCAGCTTCAGCTTCAATCAAGGTTTGGTGGGGTGAAAACTTCGGCCTAAGTTTACCAAGAAACCGTTTTGGAAGCCATTCCCTGTTGCAAAACCCCAGCCGTGGACTTTCCAGCAGGATTCTGCGCCAGCCCATAAGGCTAACACGACCCAGACCTGATTTCTAAACAATTTTCCAGCATTCATTTTCTCTGAAGAATGGCCGTCTGGCAGCCCTGATCTGAATCCACTGGATTACAAAGATAATCACACAAAAGATACCCCAACATTGATTATCTGAAGACTGCTTTGATTCGTGCTGTCAGCACTATTCCAATGCGCGAGGTGCATGCAGCTATTTATGAATGCCCAGTGCGACTTACTACTGTGGGCAAAAGTTAGTAAGACTTTGTTCATAATTTCAAATTTTTTTATTCACTCTTCCAAATCTATTTCGTCCCCTTCAAAGTAATACCCCCCAGCCCCAATACACTTGTGCCAACGTTTTTTCCAATTCTCGAAACAGTTGTTAGAGTCAATTTCCGGAATAGCCTTCAATGCGCTTAGCGATTCATGTCTAATGTCTTCAATTGACTCAAAACGGTGTCCACGAAGTTTCCACGGTTTTTTGAGTTTAGAAAATAGCCAAAAGTCACACGGTGCTAAGTCAGGCGAATAGGGTGGTAGGGTGGTTGCGGAACGATATCATTCGAATTTTTGGCAAAATGGTCTCGTAAAAACAATGCAGTGATTTTGGAACCAATCGTGCATTCACTCTTCTTAGGCCCAAATGATGTTTTAAAATGGTTTTCACTGATCCTTCCGATATTCCAACGATGCCAGTAAGGTCTCTGTTTCGACTGTTAATCGATTAGTCGATTCTCGAGCACCAATTCCTTGATTTTATTGACCAGACGTGTTGATCATCAGTTGATGTTGATGGCCGTCCTGTCCTGGACGTGGTTCGTCTTCAACGCGTTCTCGACCATCTTTGAACAATTTGTACCAATCAAAAACACTTGCGCGCGACATACAATTATCACCGAAGGCCTTTTGCAACATTCTGAACGTTTCGGCACCAGAAATTTGATTCCGCACACAAAATTTAATGGAACTTCTTTGTTGAATAATTTCACTCATTGTGAAAATCGCCGAATGTACTTTTTGTACTTCAGAAAGACAAGCGTATACTAAACACTAATGATTATTTTGATGTGACATTTGGCACAGATGTCACCGACAGTCATACCAACCTTAAAAAAATAATATTTTGATGAATGGGTTTCCGCGAGAAATTTAAATTAAAAAGTCTTCCTACTTTTTGCCCACAGTAGTAAGGCGTGCGTAGAGGCCAAAGGCGGGCATTTCGAATAAGTAATTGCTTTTTGTATTCAATATATATCAAAGAATATATTTTTAAAAATTGGTCCAAAAAAATTAATTATTTTTAATTTTAACACATCAAATAATGTGTGTAGCAGTATTTATGTCCCCACAAGTATAATGAAAAAACGAATTTCGAGCAAAAGAAAGAGTAAATCGAGTAAGTAAAAGTTGCAAAAAAAACGAACATATCTAATACGAGTATGTGTAGAAACTTCAAACTTCAAATTCTGATAAGATGTATTCCTTTCCTCTCTCTCTCTCTCTCTCTCTCTCTCTCTCTTTCTTTATTAAATTTCAATTTCAATTGCTCAAATAAATACTTTGAAATTACAGTTATTTTAATGTTGTTCGAAAGCAAATGCAAATATTGCCATAAACATCCCATTCTCTCGCAATGAAGAGAATACAATAATTTGCAGAATACATTAAGTGAGTTTTCATGTTTTCTTTTAAATGCTCTCACTTAATATAGGTGTGGATGTGAGTATGAGTATGTGCTCATGCGTATGTGTGTAAATTTGTTGAGTGCGCTTTTTATTTAACAATACAAAGTCTCTCTTCTCCTGCCTGCCATTGCCATCGACTTTAGCGACTTTGTTGTTACTTCAAGCGCCTCCTTCTTCGCGTCGCTCTTTCGTTACTGGCGAAAGTCATTTTCCCTGAAGCTTTTATTATGACTACAAACAAACACAATAAAGAATAATAAATAAACAAAAGGACATTTTTGCTTCAAGTCACCTTTAGGATGACTTTTTTGATATTTAACATTTTCTCTTTCCCCCTTCATTTCATTTCACTTCATTTCGTTTTTCAATCACAACTTTTAAGCCAAATTTTTAATGTTTTTTCTTAGCTTTCTCTGTATTGTATTTGTATTGTGTTGGCTATTCCACCTTCTACTGGTAACTACTTAATATTTTCGATTTTTGTGGAAGATTTTTTATTTTTGTTGAAAATTACACCTGCGCCATTTTTGCATTGTTATTGAGTGTGTATGGGTATGTGTGTGTATGTGTGTGCGTGAGTAATTTTCACTTCTTTGTTGTATAATTGTTTCCTTTTAATTGCTAAACTAATGCATATTATTTGCGTTTTGTTTTCTCCTTTCCATTTTATATTTTATATTTTTTTAAGGCTATGTATTTTTTCCATTTAGACAGCTACCCTCCATTACTCGCCCATTCACGTCCATCCTTAATATTTATAACAAACAGCTGTCTCGCTTTCGGCTTTTGTGTGGTTTTTTGTTTTGCTATGTGACACCCTCATCTTAAAACGCAACTTTACTTTGTGTGTGTGTTTTTTTTTTGGAGGGTATGTGAAACTTTTCTTTGTCGCTGGTCTTCAAGTAAAAGTAAAAGGTAAAATGGACAGAAGCCTTTCAGACACACACTCACACACACGCTCACGCTCACAAGAGGGCTGGCTGTTTTTCCTAAGGATATTCATTAAATGTGAGGTAGAAAAATCAAGCAACAACAATTACAATGAATAAAAAACCTACCTCACATGTTTGGATAAAAGTTTTCATTTTTAAGATTCTTTTTTTGTTGTTTTGTTTTTTATTTGTCTGTTGTTATTGTTTATTTTGCGCTCCCCTTTATTTTTGTTTTGATGGTTATCTGAAATTGTTGGAGTAGGGTTTTAGAGGAGATAGCTTGAAACGGATTAGGGAGACAGTGGGGAAGTAACTTACTGGAAGCAATGATGCCAACTGAGTATAATAATTTTTATTCATACAGTGTAAAAAGAATACATTTATTCTATGAAGTACCGAAGTACTTCAAATGGATACAACAAAAATAGCTGCGTTTTATTCACCGCTCACTACTTTGGCAAAAAAAAAAAAAAAAAAAAAAAAACAAAACAAAGAAGAATGTGTTTCAATATTCACCGGAGAAAAGAAATGAGTTACAAAGAACACAAGGACGAGTGCACTCGTATAATCAAGAAGATAAATTGCTGGAAAATAACCTCCAGCTGCCAATGCTATTGAGCTATTTCATTGTGAATGCTAATTCAACAAAGAAGAGAGTCAACAACTAGATCGTTTTATTCGCACACGTTAACTAAGTTGGCGAGTAAAATATGTACATCTAACTACTTAATATTTTATTACTGAGTTTTTATTGATCAACTAATTAGTTTCCAAATTTAATTTAAAAAGAACGTAATTTAAAAGAAAAATGTTATAACTTTCATTCTTGCATATATTTATAATGTAGTTGTTACTTTTTTTTTTATAAATTTCTTTTAAAATTGTACTCTTTACTGCCGGTACATTTATTCTCTCCCAAATGAAAATCAAGTTGTGAAGCAATATTAAATAATTACAACTAGTAAATACTCTCTTAGCAACTGGTAAGTATATGGCAAAACCACGTCCGCTTTCTAGTTAAATGCTGACTAACTCATGAACCGTTTTTTCAGAAATCCCTTAAGTCCAAAATAACATGGTAAGTTGATGAAAAGTGTAGCTCGTTAAATTAAAGCAAGTCCAAATTAAAAATAAAATAATTTGAGCATTCCACAACAATAACATAAAAATGACCCAAAAAGGTGATTTTTATTTCTATTACCATTTTTTTTTCTTCTCAAAAATCTGCCGTGTAAGGAAAATGTCAGCGTGTGTTCATTATGAGCAGGTTAAAATCTATGATGTGATATCATTACAAGCAAAATAAATCTACCCTTTATGCGCTATACTCCCTTGTACTGGAGGGCATTTTTGTCCCAAGGAACACATTATAGATGTTAACATTTTTCCTTAGAGGGCCCTGGGTTAAAAGTAAGTGAAATCGGAGAGAATTTAAATTTTGTTTTACTGGAATGTGCCAACCGATTTTGTTGAAATTTTATATACCATGGATTTTTGGGCCAAGGGACACATTTTCTTCCTCGCTGCCCCCCCGCCCCCTCTCCCCCTCCCCCCTCTTGGATCTGCAAAAGAAGTGTTCAAGAATACAGCACCAGGTATTCGTCTCTCACTTCAGTGCCAATTATGTGATCTTTTGTCGGATAGAAAGCTGGACAGACCCTGAGAAAAGTGGGCTGCCGTCTTTTCACATTCTTCCAACCAACCTCAGGTAACCGGCATAAAAAGCTCTGCCTCCCAGGCCAATCGTATTAAAATGATTGGCCCAAGTGAGAAGTGCATAATCCCACCAGAAATAAAAGAAAGTTTTTTAAACGCTTCGAGATGACAGGTAACATGTTCTGTAGCTGTCATTCCGTTCCTCCCACTTACGATTGTGGATAAAATCCACCCACACCACCACTGATCTAGATGTTTGTAATCGACAAACAAGGTACGGACTCTTGGCACAAGACACCAATTTTCGAAGCCTTTCTGGCCAGGAAGTCAGCTGATTCATTTCCTGAGGCTTTAATAGGGATCAAACATTTTTCGTAGAGAGCACGCAATCGCAAAAGTTAATAAAACCTGAGAGAAGTTAAATGTTCCCTTGTACTGGAGATTTGGTTAAAATTGTGTAAACCAGGGTTTCTTAAGCCAAAGAATCCAATTTGGAGATTCAATTTGAACTAGAAATTATGCCTCCGGAGCAAAAGTTAGAACAACGGGTGGACCTGGTAGGGCTAGTAGCATATATAATTAAATGTCTCAGTCATCTTGCATTAACCCCCTGTTCTCAATTCTGTTTTCGCGTTCTCATATCTCGTCAGTGTAGACAATTTCCTTGTACGATCAGTTAGTGAAACTAAAAATGTCATCATATATGTAAATCTGCTGACCAGCAACAGGAAAATAATCGCTTGAACCCTGAAAGAAAACTTTCAAGAATAGTTTCTGCCTGTAATTTGAGCGCATAAATGTTCTAAGTCGGGTTTCTGCACCAAACGAACATTACAAGGATGTGAAATGATGCGTGACTATTGTATGAAAATCAAATACAGGGTGATCCAGTACAAAACTATTTTTTCAATGAAAACGGGAAAATATGAAAAATGTAACATTTCTGCACCAACTGATGGCACAATCTTCATTTTTTCTTTTAATGGCTCAACAGCCCATGGAGGGTCCATGCAGAATCCGAACGACGAAGTCGAAAGCTTTTCATAGGCAATTTTTACTGTTGTACGTTTGACATTGCCTGTCCAGAGGTGGTGGTGCCGTGTAGAAAAATTGTCTTTTCTACTTTTTGATATTGACTGTGCAGAGATTCGAACCCCGGAATCTATGCTTAACAGTTCAACGTACTACCACTACAAATACACTACAGCGACCACTGATGACACGATAAATCAACAATAGAAACCAGTAGAAACTCAATATCAAATTTTATTTAGAAATAATCGATTCAATTGAGCCTTGCATACCATTAATCCTCTCAGGGAGTTTGCCCCACAGGACAATAGTTTACGAATTGCCTAAAAATTTACTCTATATTCTATTTCGATTCAAAATTTCTTCCAATATCTCACTCTAAACTCACAGAATTCTATGATCGTCATCGTATTATTTTCTTTACTGATTTTGAAGTTTGTTAAGGAGAAAAGGGGAACTATTGTGCGTTACTTGTACATATGTATTAAAATCTGATTTTTGCTTATTTTATTCCCGAAATATCACATAGAATATAGATTAAAAGATTAAACCTCACAATGGAACATGGAGTTGCCGTGGGAGGGTAAGGCTATCTTCATAATTGCTCATACAGAGCAACTATGGAAAGCTCAAGCAACATTCAACTACGAAATACAAATGAGTTTAGATTAGCTTATTCAAACTAAACCCGATCAAACTAAGCTAATTTACCCTCAATTTTAGATTGATTAAGCAATAGTTTTCGAGTCGTTGATAAATGCATAATTGCATTTACCATAATTATGTCCTAATCGATTTTTGTATATGAAACAGAATAAATTAAAATTGTTATCACACAACACAAATAATACATATCACAATTCACAATTCACATATAATGTAACCATTAAATGTCATTAAAATAATAACCATTATTTATAATGAAAATATAATAATAATCATAATGATCAAAAATGTGAAATTCATTTTCAGACTACACTTGCAGAATATTGAGATTTACATAAATTAAAAGCGCAATTAAATTTTAACGAAAACAATAACTACCGAGATTTGTTTTTACTACATACCAGCAATAATATCAAATATATAAATGAATGAAGTGAAATGAAATGAAATGAAATGAAATGAGATATAGTATGAATTCATATTCCATTGGTTTACAATGGAATATGAAACGAAAAATGCAGGGCAGCCATTAATGCAGGCAAGGCAATGCCATGCTCTCAACAATTGAGAGCATAGCGGAATTTTCGCTGCCTGCTCTCGCATATGGTATTGGGTGCAGGAAAAAGGCGAGCAACATGCGAAAGTGAACGGAGAGTGAAAGTGAAAACGAAAATGAAAAAGAGCAGAGATACAAGTTCATGAATAATATGCGTACCATATGTATGCAGGAGAAGTTTGATGGGAGAAGGCGGAGTGAGATAGTGTTCATGTGAGTGCGTGCACAACTGTCAACAGTTATCTGCTGCCGCTAGCACACATGCATACATGAATGCGCTCATTGGACACGCAGTCACGCAGTCACGCACACATTGTAAAATCAAATCCAATTCACACAACGAAACGCAAAAAGCACAACGACAACAGTATAAAATTATGTACAATGATTATCGTAATTGTAAAACATTAAACTAATTACATTGGACAAGCGTCCACTAACTGTGCACAGCCACTAGGACAAGTGCTCACAGATACGATTACATGACCATTTCTAGATAATGAAACTATGTCGTTAAATACTGCTTTTGTTGCATACTTAGGTACGTGAATAAATTAAGATACGCCGATTAATTTTGCGTGCCAATTTGATACCAGAAGAGAAAACAACAAAAATACAAACAAGTAACTTAATTAACATTAATACAATGAACCTGAGAGGGATTGGAAAACCCGTAACAAAAAAAACAGAAAACAATAGAAAACAAAACAATTTCGGGCAGCCTATGCTGAAAAATGTTTGTTAGAAAGGTCAAAAAGTTTAGTCAGTGAATTAACTGCAACTTTTGCCATTAACAAAATGTGCGCCACGCCACGCCACGCCACGCCACGCAAACAATCAAAGCAACAAGCTGGAACTTTTGTATGTATATATGGCAGACAGTATCCTAAAGATACTTCAACTTTTGGGAATATATCGACTTTTCTTATATAATATTTAGTTACGAGATCAGCTTCCTGCCTCACTTGCCATGAAACTTGCCAGGAAGCTTGCCATGAAACTTTACCAGCACTCGAATTCCAACTCACTTATTGGCTGCTCACTTTTCTTGGCGACTTCATCTTCTTCAACCAAGTTCTTTCATTACTTCTTTTCGAGTACTTCTTTCTGGATACAACTTCAACTTGAGCTTTGCTTTACGCTTTTTACATTGATACACTTCGCATATAAGTTTTCAAAGATCCCTTTCATTTTTCTCCACATTTTTGTCTCCATTTCATTTCACTCCTTTACTTTTCATGCATTCAGTTTTATTTGTATGTATTTTTTCAGTTTCAGATTTTTTCATTGACATTTCATATTCACGTAAGTAAAGTTTATGCTACAAAAACTAAAAAAAAAAAAAAACTTTCTTGCGGAAGTGGAAAATATCCAAGAACTTAGTAGCATTGAAAACTTTCATCGACAACTTCAACGATTTTAATGCGGTTCTATTGAGAAAATCCAATCATAAATCAATTGAGACTTGCTTCGATTTTTCAACTGAGACAGATTTTTTTGTTTTGACAAATTTTTCCTTTCTGGAAATTGATATATGTACTATATGTACTTACTACTTTATGTCGAATTTATTTTGCTGTGTTCCATTTTCTTCGTTATTTATTTATCTTTATTGCTATATAATAGCGATGGCGATAAATGGGTTCAATTGGGTGTCGTTAATGAAGTTCAACGAGTTTGAGGTTAGATGGACAAATTAACGAAATTTTAGATCAGGCAACACTCAACCTGAAGAAATGCAAATTGGGTGCCAGAAAAGATGTAGTATTTAAAAAAAGTGGTTAAGGTTCAGGTTTAGTTTCAGAATTAGGTTCATATTCAGGGTTAGAGACAGGATAAGGTTGAGGTTTAGGTTTAAAATCAGGCTTAGGTTCAGGTTAAGGGCTAGAATGAGGGTTATGTTTCGGCTTCTGTTTAGATTTAGGGTTAAATTTAAAGTTAATGTTAGGGTAAAGTGGTCGCTGTGGCGTAGTGGTAATGCGTTGGACTGCTACGCAGAGTCTCCGGGAGTCTCTCGGCACAGGCAAAATAAAAAAGTTTTCTACACGGCATCCGGCACCATCTCTTGGCAGGCAATGGCAAACATACAAGAGTAAAAATTGCCTACGAAAAACTTTTCACTTCACCGTTCGGATTCGGCATTAAACTGTAGGTCCCTTCCATTCATGTACTAATATAATACGCACAACATGAGTGGATGCGAAAAGCGAAAAGCGAAAAGCTCGGCCTAGGCCTTCCATGGGCTGTTGTGCCATTAAAAGTAAAGTAAATGTTCGGGTAAAAGTTAAGGGTAAGGTTTAGGTTTAGGTTTAGGTTTAGGTTTAGGTTTAGGTTTAGGTTTAGGTTTAGGTTTAGGTTTAGGTTTAGGTTTAGGTTTAGGTTTAGGTTTAGGTTTAGGTTTAGGTTTAGGTTTAGGTTTAGGTTTAGGTTTAGGTTTAGGTTTAGGTTTAGGTTTAGGTTTAGGTTTAGGTTTAGGTTTAGGTTTAGGTTTAGGTTTAGGTTTAGGTTTAGGTTTAGGTTTAGGTTTAGGTTTAGCTTTAGGTTTAGGTTTAGGTTTAGGTTTAGGTTTAGGTTTAGGTTTAGGTTTAGGTTTAGGTTAAGGTTAAGGTTTAGGTTTAGGTTTAGGTTTAGGTTTAGGTTTAGGTTTAGGTTTAGGTTTAGGTTTAGGTTTAGGTTTAGGTTTAGGTTTAGGTTTAGGTTTAGGTTTAGGTTTAGGTTTAGGTTTAGGTTTAGGTTTAGGTTTAGGTTTAGGTTTAGGTTTAGGTTTAGGTTTAGGTTTAGGTTTAGGTTTAGGTTTAGGTTTAGGTTTAGGTTTAGGTTTAGGTTTAGGTTTAGGTTTAGGTTTAGGTTTAGGTTTAGGTTTAGGTTTAGGTTTAGGTTTAGGTTTAGGTTTAGGTTTAGGTTTAGGTTTAGGTTTAGGTTTAGGTTTAGGTTTAGGTTTAGGTTTAGGTTTAGGTTTAGGTTTAGGTTTAGGTTTAGGTTTAGGTTTAGGTTTAGGTTTAGGTTTAGGTTTAGGTTTAGGTTTAGGTTTAGGTTTAGGTTTAGGTTTAGGTTTAGGTTTAGGTTTAGGTTTAGGTTTAGGTTTAGGTTTAGGTTTAGGTTTAGGTTTAGGTTTAGGTTTAGGCTTAGGTTTAGGTTTAGGTTTAGGTTTATGTTTAGGTTTAGGTTTAGGTTTAGGTTTAGGTTTAGGTTTAGGTTTAGGTTTAGGTTTAGGTTTAGGTTTAGGTTTAGGTTTAGGTTTAGGTTTAGGTTTAGGTTTAGGTTTAGGTTTAGGTTTAGGTTTAGGTTTAGGTTTAGGTTTAGGTTTAGGTTTAGGTTTAGGTTTAGGTTTAGGTTTAGGTTTAGGTTTAGGTTTAGGTTTAGGTTTAGGTTTAGGTTTAGGTTTAGGTTTAGGTTTAGGTGGTTTAGTGGTCGCTGTGGCGTAGTGGTAGTGCGTTGGACTGCTACGCAGAGTGTCCGGGGTTCGAATCTCGGCACAGGCAAAATCAAAAAAAAAAGTAGAAAAAATAATTTTTCTACACGGCACCACCTCTTGTCAGGCAATGGCAAACCTACAAGAGTAAAAATTGCTATGAAAAGCTTTTCCTTCGCCGTTCGGATTCGGCTTTAAACTGTAGGTCCCTTCCATTCATGTACAAATATAACACGCACAACATGAGTGGATGCGAAAAGCTCGGCCTATGCCCTCCATGGGCTGTTGTGCCATCAAAAGTAAGTAAGTTAGGTTTAGGTTTAGGTTTAGGTTTAGGTTTAGGTTTAGGTTTAGGTTTAGGTTTAGGTTTAGGTTTAGGTTTAGGTTTAGGTTTAGGTTTAGGTTTAGGTTTAGGTTTAGGTTTAGGTTTAGGTTTAGGTTTAGGTTTAGGTTTAGGTTTAGGTTTAGGTTTAGGTTTAGGTTTAGGTTTAGGTTTAGGTTTAGGTTTAGGTTTAGGTTTAGGTTTAGGTTTAGGTTTAGGTTTAGGTTTAGGTTTAGGTTTAGGTTTAGGTTTAGGTTTAGGTTTAGGTTTAGGTTTAGGTTTAGGTTTAGGTTTAGCTTTAGGTTTAGGTTTAGGTTTAGGTTTAGGTTTAGGTTTAGGTTTAGGTTTAGGTTTAGGTTTAGGTTTAGGTTTAGGTTTAGGTTTAGGTTTAGGTTTAGGTTTAGGTTTAGGTTTAGGTTTAGGTTTAGGTTTAGGTTTAGGTTTAGGTTTAGGTTTAGGTTTAGCTTTAGGTTTAGGTTTAGGTTTAGGTTTAGGTTTAGGTTTAGGTTTAGGTTTAGGTTGAGGTTTAGGTTTAGGTTTAGGTTTAGGTTTAGGTTTAGGTTTAGGTTTAGGTTTACGTTTAGGTTTAGGTTTAGGTTTAGGTTTAGGTTTAGGTTTAGGTTTAGGTTTAGGTTTAGGTTTAGGTTTAGGTTTAGGTTTAGGTTTAGGTTTAGGTTTAGGTTTAGGTTTAGGTTTAGGTTTAGGTTTAGGTTTAGGTTTAGGTTTAGGTTTAGGTTTAGGTTTAGGTTTAGGTTTAGGTTTAGGTTTAGGTTTAGGTTTAGGTTTAGGTTTAGGTTTAGGTTTAGGTTTAGGTTTAGGTTTAGGTTTAGGTTTAGGTTTAGGTTGAGGTTTGGTTTAATGGTTTAATAAAAATTCTTATACTCTTGAATGGATATGCCTAATATTCAAAAGTAAAAGTAACCTAAGAAAGGTTCCTTTTATTCTGGTATAAATTTAAATAACACAACATAAATGGATGCAATAAGCTAGGTCTAGGCTGTTGAGCCTTTAAAGAGAACGAAATTCATGGAATGTTGGATGTTTTCGGTCTGTTAATGATTTTACATAAATTATTTTACTATTTATTTTGATTCGGTAGGCTATTAATGTGTTTTATCTTTTTCCGCCGCCCCCCCCTTCACATTGAGACCAATTTCAGGATAGTTCTAACTTACCCATGCTTGTGAAGCTTGAATACTTTTGCTTACCTGTAAGAAAAAAAATAGTTAAATATTAAAAATCTTGGCATTAATTAAAAGATTTATTTATCTACATCTTTACTACAAAATTTTAACAAATCGGAAGCTTAAAAGGTAATCCGATTTCCTACATTCAAATACAAATTTAATTCCAACTCAATCACTTTCAAGCAAAAGACTTCAATTACAATATCAACTCAAACCTTCGAAAACAATTGCAATAAAAACAAGATGGTTCAAGGAGGAAACGGAAAGAAAATCACTTCATTTTTAAATATTTACACACTTAACTTTATTATTACAAGTTGAGCGGCAATTTTAAGAATACGCATTCACAACAAGCATTTGCTTTGCTTTGCTTAAAAAAGGAGAGCGCACAGAGAGACAGAGACAGAAACAGGGCGAAAGAACGAGACAGACAGAAACCGCAAACAATCTCTATGCCTTGTCTAAATAAGTTTACAGTTTATTTGATTTGATTTGATTTTCGACGGTTTTTTTGTTTCTCTCTCTTCAAATTTGCTGTTCATCAAAATGCGCCAAGACTCACCAAGACCAAAACAAACAAAATATTTCGTTTGCTTTCTAATTTTACACATAGATATTACAAATACAAGTGAGTCCAGTGTGAAGAATCCTTAACACTTGAAGGTTTCGTGCTCAAATAACAATAACAGTAGAAGTAGAAGAAAAGCAACAAGCTTGGAAAGGAACAATTTTTGAAAAAAATGGAAAAAATGTTAAGGACTTACTTTAAAGAAAATAAAAAGAAAATCAAGCAAGTTAGCAAAAAGCAAAAAAAAAAAAAACAGGCAATGAGTGTTTACAAGTGAAAGGATGCGATTTTGATCTTAAAAACATATACACATGAAAGTTTGTTTACAAACAAATTTGTATGTGTTTGTGTGTGTGTGTGTGTGTGTGTGTGTGTGATTTTTCAACAATCAGCAATTCCCTTTCCTTTTCTATATTGAAAAGCATGAGAGAAAAAAAATACTCATATTGAATTCAAGTGCGTCCTTGTCTGCCATTGAGATATACAATACCTAAGTGTATGTGTGTGTGTGTGTGTGTATTAGTAGAAAAATCCTACTCGAATTATCCTTGCTTTCCTTTCAGTTATTCTAATAACTAAAACGAATCACGTACGCATCATGTTTAAAATGAATTCAGCTCTATTCTTCTATTTTTTTTTTTTTTTTTTTTTGCCATAAAGGTTTAAAAATTTGTTTGGAATTAATCCGATTATTGTTTGGGTAATTCTCTATTTATAAATATTTATTAGGCAAGGTTTGCTGAGTTTTAAATTAAATGGAAATAACATGTTTAGCATGTTTATTTAGAGTATTCAAAAGTTAATAGAAATTCAATTCGTACAATTTTTGCAAACATCGAAGCCAATTTTATTGTATGTAATAATCAAATTGGATGCCAAACCAAAAGCAGAATAAAAGTAAGCCCAATTTCAGATTTAAACTCGTTTCATATTAAACACAAATCGCAGTGAATCTCTGCGTTGCTAGAGTTTTCTTTTGGTATCGTTACTTTACAAAAACAAAGTACAAGCAACGCGGAGTATCACGGCAGTTTTCGTTTTACAAAATTTGGAGGTAAATCTCAGACCACATCACTGATTAAATCTTAGACGAAAAATGTGACCAAATTTTAGACAAAAATGCAGTTAAAAATCATACCAATAAATACTTGGGTTTATATTTAACCAAAGATCAGAACAAAACTTCAGACCTCAAGCAGATCTAAAATCAGATAAAAAAGCCAACAAGACCAACAACTACTAGAAATGTAAAGTCTCTCCAAGTAGGACAGTTATAAACTGACGCTACCAACTCATCAGACAGAAAATTTTATATTATTCTATAAAAAATTGCTGCTCAGTTGCAAAACTCTTTAATTAGAACCAATTTTTTTGCTATAAATTTGATAAATTTGATTTTTTCAGTCTTTAACTTTTCAGTTGAATACATTTTGTGGCTTTGTTCGAAAACCTTGGCATACTTTCAGGATCAATTTTATTTAAAAAATGAAGAATATTGTTTTTAAACAACTTTTTATAATGAATTATTTTAAGAAAGTATGTATAATAAAAGCTCGGCCTAGGCCCTCCATGGGCTGTTGTGCCATTAAAAGTAAAGTAAGTAAGTAAGTATATTTAATATATATATTTATCCCTTTTTTTTTTGACAGTCAACACACAGAGATTGGAAGGAAGATTGATACGTGCGAGGAAGAAGAAAGGAGGAGTAGTTATGAGCGTTTACTTTAAATTTGCAAGGGTCACAATAATCGAGGAAGATGTGTGAAGGGGGCTTAATCAAAATACGCGAGCTACGACAGACAAAAGAACTTTCTCTGTAATGCGTATTGCGGTGGATGAACACCGTCTCTCCGTGGAAGGCGTGAGTTCCGCCTGCTGTTCGCGTAGTTCTGGCGAATACTGGCGCCATCAGCTTGAACATCTAAGCAGAAGATCTGCTGTGAAAGTAACGGTATAACAGAGAGACGCAAGCCACGTTTCGACGATGTTCCAATGAGTCAATAGAGCTGGAAACTCTACAGCTTTATCGCTCGATGTTGGATACGCTCCAGTTGCGTTCGTGAAGCTCCAGCGAATTGAATTTCAATTTAGAACGTATATACTTAAGAGGTGCAGATCTTGCGGTGATCAATCGAAGTGAATTATTTCTTACACCTCCTAAGAAGCCGAGACACTTGGCTGCTTCTTTCGACACGTGAAAAATGTGTTTATTCCAACGAAAATCACATTGGATGGACATGCCCAGAACATCAAGAGTCGCTGTCTCCGCAATACCTACCCCAGCCATATCTAGAGGGTTAACGGCAGGTTGGGTAACTCTTCTGTGAGATAACAGACAACGTTGGGTCTAACGCGCATTGAACTCAACTCTGTTCGTGACACTCCACTCGGAGATTGACTGGAGATCTTTATTGAGTGAGTCATGCATAACATGTCTGTTCCTCTTAATCTCCAAAGGGTTAGGGCATTTTGAACAGGCAAATGAATTAGAAATGGTGCTGTCATCTGTAAATGAGTAAATAGGATTCTTCGTTAATGACAGTACATAGGTCATAAATGAAGATAAGGGAAAGTGTAGGGGGAGGGCCAAACCATGCGGCACTCCACCATTAATGGCACGGTTTTCCGAAAGCTGGTTTGGGGTACGGTTTGGTTCCATGATTTTCGTGATTTGTGTCTATGGAATGAATCATTGTGCAGCATAGCAGTCAGCATTTATGCTTAAAAGTATATTTTACTTCTATTACGCGGGTAGATCAATAAGTATCCGTGTGTGAAGACAGGTGGCGTTGCTGAGGGAAGTTGGAATTACCGTTGTGTACTGCCATCTGTCACACGACACCACACGAAATGTCAAACTGCTTCATAGGTTAGTTTTTATATGGCAGCCATTAGTATCACACGTGTTTGGTGTTTCGCGATAAAATGGAAAAAGAACATATCGATTCGTAATTTTTTGGATGGTAAAACATGCGAAGAAATAAAAGCGAAGTTGGGTGCTGCCTATGGGGACCCTTCACCATCTATCATCTGACAACCGTAAGATACTGGTTCAACGAATTTAAACGTGGTCGTACATTTGTTTTTGATGAGGAGCGCCCAGGCCACCCGGCAGATGTGGTTACCGAGGAAATCGTTGAAAAGGTCCACGATTCCCTGCTGATCGCCGAACGAAAGTGCGCGAAGTAGCAGAGGCCGTAGGAGTGTTGTACAGAACGGTAATTAATATTTTACATGATAGGTTAAGCATGAGAAAGGTGTCGTCCCGATGGGTGCCGCGATTGCTTACGGTGGACAACAAGCGGATACGAAATTGCCGAGGCCAAATTGCATGAATTGAACTACGAATTGCTGCCGCACCCACCGTACTCGCCCGACTTGGCTCCCTGCGTCTTCTTTCCGTGCCCCAACATGAAAACGTGGCTCGGGGGGAAGAAAACTCAGCTCAAACGAGGAGGTTATCGTCGAGAAGAGTTTGACAAATCGTATTTTTTGGGGGGGTTAAAGAAATGGCAGAAACGTTGGGTGTATTGTAAAGTGTATTGTACTAATAAGAGATTACGTTGAAAAATAGAAAACAAAATTTGTGAAAAACTTGCCTCTTCATTCCTAACACGGGTACTTATTGATCTACCCTCGTATATGTGGATATTAATTGTGAGTGATTGAACACGTGTATGAATAAAACTCACGCTGAACAATATCATCGCTTATAAAGTTGACAATTCCATTGAAGACAATTTCGATAACAGAATCATTTTCTTTACATTAACTAGACTTGCATTAAAACAGTTTTATAGTTTACGTTCTCTGTTCGTTTTTATTTCGACGACAAGTGCCTTCATTGTGGCCCCCTTCGCCAATGTTTTTATTACTAACATTTCGCTTCAATGTGAGAATGTTTTATTTTCGTTTTTCTTTTGCCATGACGTTAATATCAATCGAATGAATACACTAAATATTATTTATTTTTCTAGTTACATACATAAAGAGAGAGTAAAACATGCATGTATGTATGTATGCATGCAAACAAACTTGATATCATCAAAAATTTACTATATGTCATCTGCATTGGTGCTCTCAAATCAAAGCGAATCATGTCCTTTGTCCCAATTTAATGTCGTTTTTAACATTCCGAGCGTTTCATATGAAATGTAAGTAATCGCTACAAATTTCGTATTGTCGGTGTTGTTGTTGTTGTTGTTGTTACTCATACTATTTTCACAGTGTGTTTGCTGCCGCTGCCGCTGGCTGGATTGCGGGTGCTCAAGGGGGAAAACAACATCAGCAACGAGGACATTAAGCTGCTGACAAAATATTTAAGATAACAAACTAAAAACAAACAAAAGATATGTATGTATGTATATATGTATGCATGTATGTATGTATGTATGTATGTATGTATGTATGTATTAGTGTATTGTATACTTATAATAAAAATGTCAATGTAGTGCAATGAATACGTCCCTGCAGTGCAAAAATGAGTTAGTCTCGGAAATTATCTAGCCAAAAAAAGGAGCTAGTTAAGCTACTAGCTCAAAAACTAATGAAAGATGTACCACTTTGAAGACGGCTTAGACTTTTCCGCTTGTATATGCAACAATATTGAATATCGTGCTACATCGCCTGTTTGTGATAGCTTCCCTGTTTGCCAAACCAATCTTTACTTAATTTACTTTACTTACTTTTAATGGCACAACAGCCCATGGAGGGCCTAGGCCGAGCTTTTCGTTGAAATTGAAATTGTTAAATTGCAGTCTTTTGTGGCCTCTTCTCCTGCGTTCCGCATGATAGCATCCTAGGGGCCGCTATTATTCATTCTGTTTACTAATGCCATTCGAATCTGCTTCTCACACTCACATTATCTACTCTATGCTGATGATTTAAAACTCTTTTGCAGAATCAAAGATTTCACCGATACTGCTCTCTTACAATCGGACATTAATCGCCCAGTTGATTGGTGTCAACGAAACAAATTGACTTTTAACATAAAACATTATTTTCAAATGAGATTTGTAAGATCATCTAGCCAGCACTTTTCGTCCTATAGTATTTCCAACAATGCGTTGAAGTCGGTTGAGGAGTTCCTAGATTTGGGTGTTCTATTTTACTATACAAGGCTTACTTTGTTTAACCATGTAAACTACCTTGTACCAGAGGCCTATGCGCTCCTTGCTTTTATTCGTCGTCATGGCAGGGATTTCAAAGATACGTATACGCGTGAAATCTTGTATAAAACGCTTGTGCTTTCGAAACTTAAATATGCTTCCTTCAGTTGGAATCCTTTCTACAATACACAATATTTATTTTTTTTTTTATTGTTACATTCAACACACAGGGTGTACCCCTATGAATGCAGAGCCATTGTGTTGAATGGAAGGAAGACTGATAGGTGAGAGGAAGAAGGAGGGAGAATGAGAGATTGAACGTTATCACACAGGACCCCGGTAAAGAGACAGGCTCTGCACGTATTGAAAGAATTCAAAAGAAATTTGTTCATTTTGCTCTCAACCCTTTACATTTTGTTGAGCCTTTTCCTTCGTTTAATGGTCGAAGAGCATTCCCTCATGGTTGTATATGACATAATTTGTGGAAATATTGATTCACCATCTGATTCATCTCTTGAAAAGATCACATTCAATGTACCTGCACGTCTGTCTGCGCTACCATGTTCCATTTTATGCATCCACTTGAAAACTAACTAATCTAATGAGTGCTCCTCTAATCGCAAGGGCCTTGCTTGAATTTAACAAAGTCTCAAAACAATGCGATGTGGATTTCTCTGTAGTTAGGAGGCATTTCAAGCATTATATTGAAATGTTTTATTTTTTTAAATTTTTATTTTTGTTAATTGTTAATTTTTTTTTACAAAACTTTTTACAATTTTATTTATTTATTTCTAGTCAGTTAGAAGAAGAATTTGACTCAATAAATAAAATGAAAATGAAATATTTTTCACTTAAATCGATTTTGAAATATCACAAATATGAAAATGAGAAAAAATTAAATTCTAAATAATATTTTCAAATTAGGATTTCTTTTTTTTTCATAGTGACTTTTTTTAATCACGCAATTTAATTAGTATTTATTTAATTTATAAATTGATCCTAGTACTTAAATAATTATTCCAAAAACATAGTTCTACCAACTAGTTGAAAAGTTATACAAGCCTGGACAATTCACTTGAATTCACCTAGAACAACACAATGTTAGAGAAACCCGTGGGCAATAAGGCAAGACTCCAAATTTGGGAATAGTTGTGGTGTTCGGTAAGCCAATTGATCGACTAACTTTAAATCAAATGGTGTTTCCCTACAGGGTGCCTTCAGCCTGAGACATAGATAGCACTAGTGGAGCAGTGAATTTATGTTCAATGTATGATTTCATCTTTCGTATGAATACGTGTCAAGTTTCAAATCAATCCGGCAATCCATTCTTTGTTTAACAGCTGCTTCAAGTTGCAACCTGTTTGAAGAAGTAGTGCCGCATACGTTAACAATTCAACAAAAACTCGATCGAAAGCGAATGTCTCAGTGCAATTTGGAACGTTTTAAGCAGAATAATCCACGTTTCATGTGGTCGCTGTGGCATAGCGGTAGTGTGTTGGACTGCTAAGCAGAGTGTCCGAGGTTCGAATCTCGGCACAGGCAAAATAAAAAAGTTTAAAAAATATTTTTTCTACACGGCATCCGGCACCACCTCTTGGCAGGCAATGGCAAACCTACAAGAGTAAAAATTGCCTATGAAAAGCTTTTCACTTCGCCGTTCGGATTCGGCATTAAACTGTAGGTCCCTTCCATTCTTGTACAAATATAACACGCACATCCAAGAGTGGATGCGAAAAGCTCGGCTTAGGCCCTCCATGAGCTGTTGTGCCATTAAAAGTAAGTAAAGTAATCCACGTTTCATAACTGTGGATGAGACTTGGATCTACCAGTGTTGGAAAATATATTATGTTTACTAGTGTTATAAAGCTATAATTCTAACGCTATTCATTTACTGCTACTCACTAATCATAAGTCTAGCTTATAAGTAACGGTAATTAGCTAATTTCCACTCAATTGCATTTGTTATGCATTTGCTTGATTTGCTGACAATACATATGAATATTAAAAGCTTTAACTCTATGAATTCTTAACTTTATACTTACTGCTACATATTTTTCTCTATCATATTGCTCTTGATTTTTGGCAAGCAAACAAGTAAGTCGTGGTTATTGTAATATTAAGTACATTTAAAATAAATTTGTGAAATTAAGATAAGTAGCACATGTGTGGTTCTTTCATTTCTTTATAATTGTAACATTTTTTGGTGCCGAAACCCGGGAAGTGCAAGTTTTTCAAGTAATTAAATTTAAAATATTTGCTTAAATTTGCCTAAGTTTTTTACATTCTAAAAATTTTATTTAATTTATATTTTGTTAAATTTACCTAAACTTTTTTTAAAAAAAACATAACTGAACTTTATATAAAATAAGAAAAAAAAAGAAGAATTACAGTTAACTTGATCGCGATGAATAATATTGATAAGCATATTGAACATCAGCGTGATTACGTACAGCATCTTAAGAAATTGCGTGATCGCTATCTCAAGAAAACCGTGTCCGAAAAAACACGTGGTTTTTTGTCTAGTGTGCTGCAAGAAATTGACAACTTACATGTGGAATTTAAAGCAAACCACGAGGAAATTTCCACGGTGATTCGCGAAAGTTCTATAAATACTAACGATGTGCCTTACATAAACGATGACTGCTTTTATGAGTTTTCTGATTTATACTTCATCTTCAAAGGTGACGTATTGGACTCTCTGCCAGACTTAACTCCAGATTATCATGCAGTGTACAATAGCACATTTTCCACTCCGAGTGGTCCACCTTCGACTTCATTGCGCCATTGCGTTGACTCAGGCTTGCCAAAGATTTCGTTGCCTAAATTCTCCGGCGACTACATGGAATGGATTCCATTCCAAGACATTTATCTGTCGCTTGTGCACAACAACAAAACGCTTTCAAAAATTCAAAAATTCTACTACTTAAAGGGATCTCTAGTTGGAGAAGCCGCAAATTTGGTTAAAACTCTCTCGGTGACGGAAGCTAATTATGATTCCGCATGGTCCATACTAACAAGTAGATACCATAATAAACGGTTAATCGTAGACAACTTAACGAAAAGGCTGTTAAATATTCCTAAATCTGAGGGTACTTTCCAAGGCATAAAGTACCTGCTAGACACCACACAAGAGTGTCTCTTATCTCTGAAAAACTTAGAAATTAAAATTGATAATTGGGATCCGCTTTTAATTCATTTAATTTCTCAAAAATTGGATCTACAAACTCGAAAAGATTGGGAACAATCTTTAAAATCATCGACTGATGTGCCTGCTATCAGCGACATGTTCGCATTTCTTGAGGCAACATTTCGCACTCTCGAATCTATTCAGGAGGAACATTCACCTTCAAGCAGCACAAACAAACATTCTAAAGAATTCGTATCTAGACGAAAAAGGAACCAGTTCCACTCTAATCATGTATCACAACAGCAACAATGTACATTTTGTGAGAAGCCACACATGCTTTCCAAATGCTACAAATTCATAGCTTTATCTTCAAAATTAAAAAATGATTTTCTCTTAACTAAACGTATATGCCGCAATTGCCTTACGGTAGGTCATAATCACAATGATTGCAAATCTCTATATCGTTGCAAAATTTGCAAAAAGTTGCATCATACTAGTTTGCATAGTGATAATGATGCATCTTCATACGAGAGATCATTTAATGCACATACTATTAACTCAAATGTTACCTCTACTGTTCATCCCCATACTCATAATCATGACCAAGGATTCCCTAATAGGTTATTAACTAACGTTACAACACATAGTGCGCAAGCACATCCACATGTACTGCTCGCTACATTACGGGTAGTCATTAATTCTCCAAATGGTCAGCACTGTTTTAGAGCATTGCTCGATCAGGGTTCTCAAGCTACCCTTATAACGGAGAATGCTGTGCAGTTGCTCAAACTCGGTAAACAAAAAGTTTATTGCAATGTATCCGGTATAGGAGATACCAATACTAAGCTCTGTCGCAGCAGTGTTCAACTTGACTTGTGGTCAATTTATAATAAGCCAGTACTAAAATGCAATGCCTTAGTACTACCGCGTTTATCTGCCTATGTTCCTAAATCTGCACCATCTTTTAACATTTGGCTTCACTCGGTTGGTGTAGACTGCTTGGCAGATCCAAATTATAGTAACTCAGATCCAATTGATATGATTCTGGGATCTGATATTTTTTGTAAAATTGTTATACCCACACAATCATTTTTACATGAAGAACTCTTCTTCCAAAATACACATTTCGGTTGGGTACTATGTGGACCGACCCAAAATCGTGTAGCAAATAGCATCGTGGTTCATAATTTTAATTTAGAAACCATTCTACGTTCTTTCTGGGAACAGGAAGAGATTTCAAGCAAACGGGAAAACACTGATGAAGAAGAAGCGTGCGAAGCTTACTTCAAAAATACAACTCGCCGTGATTCATCTGGGCGTTACATTGTACACTTGCCTTTTAGATCGCTTGTGACAAATAATAAAATGCCTACACTAAGCAATAATTATCACAACGCTTTTAAACGCTTTGACAGTTTAGAGTGCTCATTTCTTAAACGGCCCTCATTTGCGGTATCATACAAATCTTTCATTAAAGAATACGAACAATTAAACCACATGTCTAAAGTAGGTGATTACCTCAATGGCATTGAAACTTCATCATATGCTTTGCCCCATCACGGTGTATTTAAAGATGATAGCACCACGACAAAATTACGTGTTGTATTTGATGGCAGCAGTAAGATCAATGGTCAAATCTCACTAAATCAGGAGTTATGTCCTGGAGCAGCACTGCAGAATGATTTGCCTCAAATTATTACACGCTGGCGTAGACATCAATTTGCATTTAGTGCGGACATCGAAAAGATGTTCCGTCAAATTCATGTTGCTTCGGAGCATCAAAAGTTCCAGCAGATTCTGTGGCGTTATAATCAAAACGATAACATTTCAATTTACCAATTACATACCGTCACATACGGTACTACCTCTGCTCCATATATTGCGATCAGAGTTTTGAAACAATTAGCATACGACTATCAATCAATCTATCCAAGCGCAGCAAATGCATTACTCACTGATTCATATGTAGACGATGTCATTTCAGGCGCCGACACGTTGCCAGAAGCAATATCTTTGTATAAAGACTTATGTCATTTGTTAAAAGAAGGCCAGTTCAACCTTAGAAAATGGATTTCTAATTCGCCTGATTTAATTAATGAAATTCCGTCCGAATTTCGAGAAACTTCTCTCACATTTGATTTTAATGACGACAATATCGTAAAAGCATTAGGGGTGCAATGGAATACCACTGTTGACGCATTTACATTTAAGCTAAATCTGAGTAAAGTGTCCAACATTTCTAAACGCACAATCTTATCGGATTCAGCACGTCTATTCGACCCACTTGGTTGGTTAACTCCTTCAACTGTTGTTGCAAAAATCATCTTTCAGAAATTGTGGCTAGCAGGAGTAGATTGGGACGATGATGTTCCAATTGAAATACGGTCAGACTGGTTAAAGTACAGATCGTCACTTGAAATCTTTCAAACCTTAAAAATTCCGCGATGGATAGGCTATCGACCACACCACACATTTGATCTACATTGTTTCTGTGACGCGTCACAAGTAGCATATGCTGCAGTAGTATACGCAAGGATTTATTCAAATAATAATGAAGTGTTGGTTAATATTTTGCAAGCGAAATCAAAAGTTGCGCCAATAAAAACAGTAAGCATACCTAGGCTTGAACTCTGTGCTGCCTCCTTGCTGGTCAAGCTCACGCAAATTGTTATTAGTACAATAAATAAGGAGGTGATATCTAATGTAACTTATTGGAGTGACAGTTCCACAGTTTTAAGTTGGATTCGTCAAGTACCCTCACGTTGGAGTGTCTATGTTGCCAACCGTGTAGGAGAAATTCAACGGCATACCGATATACTGCAGTGGAAATATGTTCCATCCGCTCTAAACCCGGCCGACTGTGCCTCACGTGGCTTAATGCCTGAAGACTTGAAAGACCAGCTAATTTGGTGGGAAGGTCCAGCATTTTTAAAGCTGCCTCCGTCGTCCTGGCCGCAGGGTTTACCTAATCTGCAAACATCATTAGAGGAAAGAAAACAAAAGGTTGTATCGCATAATTTTACATATGTATCCTACCCAGATATTTTATCTAAATACTCTACTCTAAACAGATTATTACGTATCTGTTCGCTTTGTTTTCGATTTGCTCATAATTGCAAACAAAGTAGAGAATTGCGCGATTTTGGAGTAATCAAAGCAAAAACGCTCAATAAAACACTATTGTTGCTTGTAACACTGGTGCAACAAATTGACTTTCATAAAAGTATTGAATGTATACAATCTCATAAAACAATAAAAGATAAAAGCATACTTAAATTATTGCCATTCGTAGATGCAACCAGCATCCTGCGAGTAGGTGGTCGACTACAAAATTCAAGTTTACCTATCGAGTCTAAACATCCAATACTATTAACAAAAAATAATCCTTTGTCACGACTCATGATTTTAGATGCGCACGAGCAAACGTTA
The DNA here is from genome assembly GCA_958295655.1 of Palloptera scutellata. Taxonomy (NCBI): domain Eukaryota; kingdom Metazoa; phylum Arthropoda; class Insecta; order Diptera; family Pallopteridae; genus Palloptera; species Palloptera scutellata. Next base: position 38,063,433 of record OY282450.1, on the reverse strand, counting down.
CACGGTGGTATCACATTAACGTTGTCCTATGTTAATCGACTCTTTTGGATTATTTCTGGTCGGCAGTTGGTAAAGAACATTATAAGTAAATGCTTGCGTTGTTTTAAGCAAAACGCGAAAAGTGCACTTCAACTGATGGGTAATCTGCCAAGCGTACGGCTCAACGTTACCAGGGCATTTAAACATAGTGGTGTAGATTATGCTGGCCCGATTCTATTAAAAAATGCAACACTAAGATCAGCCGTTGTATGCAAAGGCTATATATGTTTATTCGTGTGTATGGTAACTAAAGCAATACACTTAGAGGCTGTGTCTGACATGACCACCAACTCATTTTTAGCAGCATTTCGTCGTTTTGTGTCCAGAAGAGGGGGTTGCACAGACATATATTCAGATTGTGGCACTAACTTTGTCGGTGCTGCCAAAGAATTAAAAATACTTTTTGATAAAGGCAAATCATCTTTACCAAAAGAATTGCTTGATTCTCTCACATCTACTGGCACCGATTGGCATTTTATACCACCTGCCTCTCCCAATTTTGGAGGACTATGGGAAGCAGGTGTGAAATCTGTAAAATATCACCTAAAGCGCATTATGAATGATCGCTTATTGAACTTTGAAGAACTCACTACATTATTGTGCCAGATAGAAAGTTGTCTCAATTCTAGACCTCTCTGTCCATTAACCACTGATCCTAGAGACGTAAATGCTTTAACTCCTGCACATTTTCTAATAGGTGAACCTACAAACTGTATTCAAGAGGAGAGTCTGTTGGATCGCAGCATCGATAAACTTACACGTTGGAAAACGGTAGAGAAAATTAAGCAACATTTTTGGAATCGCTGGTATGCAGAATATCTCAGTCGCTTACAGACACGTCCCAAATGGCTTACACCAAAACCAGATGCTAAAGTGGGTGATTTAGTCATTGTGGTGGATGAAAGGTATCCACCAGGTCAATGGCCCTTAGGTAGAATTCAACAAGTTCACCCTGGTGCCGATGGGCGAGTTCGTGTGGTTTCTATATATATAAAACAAAAAATTGTCAAACGACCAATAACTAAAATCTGTTTTCTCCCTATAGAAGAACCTCCATCTCATGACGTCACCGAAAATCCTCGTATGACTAGCTCAATGGAAATTAATGAACCAGGGATGGAGCCTACAACAGAAATGCGCTGTGAGTCGAAGCATAGCGGAGTCCGAAGCCGACTCGACTAAAATTCTTCCAACGATAGGCCGTCCCTCCTCACCATTTCCTGGGTTAAGAACAGTTGTTCTTAGGGGAGAGAATGTTGGAAAATATATTATGTTTACTAGTGTTATAAAGCTATAATTCTAACGCTATTCATTTACTGCTACTCACTAATCATAAGTCTAGCTTATAAGTAACGGTAATTAGCTAATTTCCACTCAATTGCATTTGTTATGCATTTGCTTGATTTGCTGACAATACATATGAATATTAAAAGCTTTAACTCTATGAATTCTTAACTTTATACTTACTGCTACATATTTTTCTCTATCATATTGCTCTTGATTTTTGGCAAGCAAACAAGTAAGTCGTGGTTATTGTAATATTAAGTACATTTAAAATAAATTTGTGAAATTAAGATAAGTAGCACATGTGTGGTTCTTTCATTTCTTTATAATTGTAACAACCAGCATGATCCTAAATTGAAACGGTAACAATTCAGTGGACTGAATCTTGAAGTTCGGCGCCAAAGCAGACAAAGCACGAACGATCGGCAAAAAAGGTTATGGCTACTGTTTTCTGGGATGCAAAAGGGATTTTGTTGATTGATTATCTTGAGAAAGGTAAAACAATAAACTCAGAGTATTTTAATTTAATCGCAAGAAAAAGGCCCGGTTTAAAGAAACCAAAAATCCTTTTTCATCAAGACAACGCGCGTCTTTTCACAAGTGTTTTCACAATTGCTAAATTCAAGAAATTAAAATACGAATTGCTTGACTTACTTTACTTACTTTTAATGGCACAACAGCCCATGGAGGGCCTAGGCCGAGCTTTTCTTATCCACTCATGTTGTGCGTGTTATATTTGTACATGAATGGAAGGGTCCTACAGTTTAATGCCGAATCCGAACGGCGAAGTAAAAAGCTTTTCACAGCAATTTTTACTCTTGTAGGTTTGCCATTGCCTGCCAAGAGGTGGTGCCGGATACCGTGTAGAAAATTATTCTTTTTCCACTTTTTGAATATGCCTGTGCCGAGATTCGAACCCCGGACACTCTGCGTAGCAGTCCAACGCACTACCAGTACGCCACAGCGACCACAATTGCTTGACCATCCACCGTGTTCACCAGATTTGGCTCCCAGCGCCTACTACCTAACTACATGTTCCGAGACCTGGAACAGTTCCTTAGTGGAAAGCGTTTTTCATCGAATACCAGCTGTAGAGGCATATTTTGCCGACCTTCCGGAGTCGTACTTTATTGATGGGATTGATTTATTGGAGGAGCGCTGGACTAAGTGTATTGAACTGTTAGGAGATTATACTGAATTAAAAACCCAAAACTCTAACCAAAATAACTGTGTTTTCATATTAGAACTGTGTACTTCATTATTAGGGTAGAAACTTTTCAACCTGTTCTATTCAGTGGAAATAGTAATTTTCATATACTTTAGCATATTTTCGACATAACATGAAATATGGGTTTTTGAAATAAGGAACCTTTGACAACGATAAAAGAAGCAGTAATGTGCTTACACAAAGAAACTACGCGTTATCATGGTGAAAATGATGCCAGAAATTCAGAGACAGTGAATAGCATTCGTTAGAGGAACCTCATAATGGAGTTTTTGCTGGCCTCAACTGGGCGTTAGGGATTTGGACGACATGGGGTTTCATCAAGACGGTGCCACCTGCACACACTGCCCATGAAACAATCGATTTATTGGAGCAACGATTTCCGTACAGAATCATCCCCCGAAATTGCGATGTGAACTCGCCACCAAGATCGTGCGACTTAACGCATTAGTTGTCGGCTTTTTGGAATTTTACTTATTTTTTTTTTGCTTATATTTATGTAATTATATTAAATTCTGAATATATTAAATGTTTTGTTTTACTATTGTATTTTCTGACTCTGAACGCAATTAGTTATGGCAATTTGAAACTAGTTTGACACTATATCAAAATGTACTAGTTCAATAGCTAGCTCGAAAGTTCTGGTTACACTGCAGCAGTGTGTGTCCTTCGTGTATGGTATCTGTTGAAGTAAGCAGCAGCAACATTAACAAACTTTACTATTATGATGCTTATTATTGTGATTACTGATTTTGCTGCGACTGTGTACGTATTTTTACGATTGTTTGTCTTTTTTTCTTCATACTTACTTACTTACTTACTTACTCACTTACTTACCATGTTCATGTATTCACATTTGATATGTTCATATGATAGTAAGTATAACTACAATAACAAACACATTGTAGTTGTCGGTATATATGTATCCTATGACAATGTTGTCAAATGTAAATACATTAAACATACACGCATTCATACACACATACATACTTTAACATTTACATAAGTATTTAAGTAGTAAACTAAAAACCAAAGTAGAGTCATAGAAAGTATACTTATGTAGCATGCCCATAAGTGCGTTTACCATTTATTGTAATCGAGTGAAAATGATGACTTAAGGTTAAACGAAAAACATTCGATATTCAATAATAATGAATGCTAAAATGTTCTTTTAATACATATCCTTCAAATGTATTGAATAAATATGAAAAGGAAATCGATTTGAATACCGCGTATGACAAGTTTTGAATAATTGTACCACGTGTACAAGTATGAAACCGGCAACTTTTTTAAGAAAGTACAAGTTTATTTAAGGAAAATGGTTATACATTCAATCTTCAAAGTAATGGCCATTGCTAGCTACAAATTTTTCCCATCTCTCTGGCAATTTGTGAATGCCTCGCCAAAAAAAACTGTTCGTTTTTCCAGTCAAACCAGTCATGGAGCTATTTTTTCACATTTTCGTACGAATCGAAGTGCTGCTCTCAGCAAGTGCGTGCCCCATTGATCAAAATACGAGTAAGTGGTTGTCAGATGGAGCCAAGTCTGGTGAATAAGCCGCATGGGGGAGGGCTTCCCAGCCTCCCAGCTGTACGAATCTACCAATTCCCGAGTATGTTTTGTTCGATGTGATGGTGCATTGTCATCACAAAAAACTGCTTAGTGTTGCGTAGCTTGATTTCTGGAAGTTTTTGGCGCAAAGAACGGTTCAAACGGTTCAAATCGGTCAATTGTTGTTGGTAGCTGATTTCAGATGGTCAAACCAGATAACAGCTCGCTGATCCCAGAAAACACAGAGCATTGTCTTCTGTCTTCTTTCCGAAGCGATTTGGTTTTGCTTTCGATTCGGCCGGTGTACTGGACTTAAGCTTTGATCGTTTACGCTTGGAATTCTCGAAATAGATCCAGTTGTCATCGCCAGTAACAATTCGATGAAGATATGACTTTCTTTTGTACCTGGTGAGCAACATTTCACAGGTGGTTGTTCGATTTTCTTGCTGTCTTTCAGTCAATACATGCGGCGCGGTACCCATGTTCCCATCTTCACACCTTCAAAATCAATCCCATACCTTTTAAACAGCAGGAGTTGAGAAATGCATTGTTGGGTCACATTTACCATAATTGTTCTGCAAGTTGATTTTGCATTTGAAGAATAAGTGGGGCACGTTATTATCTAGTCGCTTTGCTCAGATACAGCACAAGTGCGGTCCGTAATTAACCATTAGGTTCTAAAAATGCGAACACAACCGATTTCTGCACTTTCGTTATCTCTGTTAGACTCTGTTAGATCTGTAAAGAATGTCAACGGGATAAAATGAAACAATCTTGGGCATTGATATCGGATTTGAAATATCGATTGCAGCTCTAACTCGTCGTGACAACTTCTGCCTAATCCGCCCCAGTTCTGGAGCTTTAAAATAATGACTCCTGTAGCCTGTAGATAGGTTAGGCTCTCCAAGAGACCTTTATTTTCTCATTTTAATCAATGACTCCTGTTGCCTGAAGACTTGTTAAGCTTCTTTTGTGCTCCTCCTGCGGATTGTTGGCCATAAAATTTCTGAAATTTTCCGGTACGTCCGGTTAGTTCATAATCAGTTTTTTCTTCTTTTAGCACAATACACCACAGGAAGACATTAAACGTGTTTTTTGCATCCATTCAAGTTGTGCGTATTACATTTGTACACGAATTGAAGGGATCTACCGTTTTATGCCAAATGCGAACGGCAAACTGAAAGTGAAGTGAAGAAAGTGACCGCAATAAAAAACTCATCAATTTTAGTTAATTAAACAAAAAAAAAGAATGGCAGGCAGTGTACTTACAAGCTGAAAACAACGTAAAAACCAATTACATTTCTAAGCCAATTTAAGACTCTACACCAAAATGAGACAACCTAGCAAACCTGCTTTCAGGCAACTAACACATCCTGGATGCTGGGTTTTAAAACCATACGAGCTCACGGGGTGACAATTTTTTTCTATATATTTCTTCTTTTCATTTTTCTTTATGTGTTGACAATTTGTGGGAGCTGACATTGAAAGCTGCTTTGCTGCTGCTGCCACAAACACAGAGAACTGCCACATAGAAGTGGCTAAAGTTGATAATATTAGAAGAAGGCAAGAGGTTGTGCCTACAGTCAGAGATATGGTACCTTGTTGCTATTGAATGAGAAAAAACAAAAAGTGTAAAAATAGCTACAAGTAACCAATTTGTGAAGTAGAAAGTAGAAAGTGTAGAAAACAAAAACTAAAGATGAAGCGACGACAGACATAGAGGTCAATTGTATGGAGGCAAACGAACGACCATTGACCGACCACCAAGAACATGGGCAACGTCAGCGACATGTGTGAATGATATCTATGAGTGTATGAAAATACTACTGTGGGCAAAAGTTAGTAAGACTTTTTAATTTAAATTTCGCGCGGAAACCCATTCATCAAAATATTATTTTTTTAAGGTTGGTATGACTGTCGGTGACATCTGTGCCAAATGTCACATCAAAATAATCATTAGTGTTTAGTATACGCTTGTCTTTCTGAAGTTTCTGCACAAAAAGTGCATTCGGCGATTTTCACAATGAGTGAAATTATTCAACAAAGAAGTTCCATTAAATTTTGTGTGCGGAATCAAATTTCTGGTGCCGAAACGTTCAGAATGTTGCAAAAGGCCTTCGGTGATAATTGTATGTCGCGAGCAAGTGTTTTTGATTGGTACAAATTGTTCAAAGATGGTCGAGAACGCGTTGACGACGAACCACGTCCAGGACGGCCATCAACATCAACTGATGATCAACACGTCAATAAAATCAAGTAATTGGTGCTCGAGAATCGACGACTAACAGTCGAAACAGAGACCTTACTGGCATCGTTGGAATATCGGAAGGATCAGTGAAAACCATTTTCAAACAGCATTTGAGCCTAATAAGAGTGAATGCACGATTGGTTCCAAAATCACTGCATTGGTTTTACGAGACCATTTTGCCAAAAATTCGACTGATATCGTTCCGCAACCACCCTACCACCCTACCACCCTATTCGCCTGACTTAGCACCGTGTGACTTTTGGCTATTTTCTAAACTCAAAAAACCGCTTCGTGGACACCGTTACCGTTTTGAGTCAATTGAAGACATTAAACATGAATCGCTAAGCGCATTGAAGGCTATTCCGGAAATTGACTTTAACAACTGCTTCGAGAATTGGAAAAAACGTTGGCACAAGTGTATTAGGGCCGGGGGGGGATTACTTTGAAGGGGACGAAATAGATTTGAAAGAATGAATAAAAAAATTGGAAATTATGAACAAAGTCTTACAAACTTTTGCCCACAGTAGTATATGGTCCTGTGTGTTCGTACATAGTATATGCATGTATATGTAAGTTTTTTCAAGGTGTAACCAACAACCAACAAAGTAGCGATCAACATTAATTCCTCAGAGCAATTAGCACGAACCCAAGGGAAGGTGAAAGAATTTTTACGATTAAAGTTTGTTAAACTTAAGCGTATCATAGTAGATACATATTTTTATTTCAGTTAAAGAATCAAAGTGAACTTGTATCTCGTTTTCGCACACAAACACACACACAAAAACAAACACACACACACACATACTCCATGTATTCCTACATATAATTGACCAAATTTCATATTGCAGACGTCTGACCCAAATTTCATTATTGCCATCATTTATAACACATATGCATTTATACATACATACATACATACATATGTACATATGGTACATATACGCGTAAGTGTGTGTGCATGTGTGTGTGTAAGTGTCTGCGTCTTCGTTTTTTTCCATAGCTTCAATGTTAAACTTGGCGCAGAATTTTTACTCAAAGACATGCTCCTTTTTCTTACATGCATGTATGACGACTCTGTGTGTGTGTGTGTGTGTGTGTGTGTTATGTGTGCGTGTGTGTGTGTGTGTGTGTGTGTGTGTGTGTGTGTGTGTGTGTGTATGTGTGTGTGTGTAAGTGTCTGCTTCTTCGCTTTTTTCCATAGCTTCAGTGTTAAACTTGGCGCAGAATTTTTACTCAAAGACATGCTCCTTTTTCTTACATGTATGTATGTATGACGACTCTGTGCGTGCATGTGTGTGTGTGTGTGTGTGTGTGTTTATAAGTAGTGCCACAAAACTGTCGGAAGGACACCGGCATGTTATGATGTATAAATAGGTTCGATGAAAAATCGATGTAAGTAAGTAAAGAAAAAAAAAAAGAAAAAAAAAGACGGTAAAAGAAAATTTCACTTGAAAAATAAAAACGAATCAACATTTTCCCTTTACACCAAGTAAAACTTAACTTCAAGTGTGGATATATAAAGATGTGTAGGTAAATATTTTGCACACATACATACATACACATTCATACATACTCTTATTAAACTTGCATAAATAATGAAAAATATATAAAAACAAAAACGAAAAGCGTATAGGAAAACTGGTTTTCATTGAAAGCAGCAAGGAAGTAAAATATGAATCGCATATGAGGCTACGTTCGTCGTACTCAAGTACATCGAGTAGTTTGAACTTTAGTATTTGCTGTTTGTTTGCGTGTATACGAGTATGTATGTACGTATGTGTGTTTGTATATTAATTTGTGCAAAACGTGTCTACAATATGTAATGCCAGTAAACCACAACGAACGTATTTGTTCGCTCGGTACTAAAACATAAATTTCTGATTCATATTTTCGTAGTATGTAACTAACTAGGGGAAATAAGTAAGTACTTGTGCACCGTGCTGTACAATATACCGTTATATAGAGGTATCGAGGTATCGGTTTTATGTGTATGGTATGTAGTAAATATATTTGGTTTATGTGTGCGCGTGCTGGTATATGTTTCATCATCAGCAGCACCACCAGTAGCAGCAGTCACACTCACAAGTTCGCAAAGTTCACAAACTTTGTAAATATTATATTTGCAAATTCAGCGTTAAATCTCTCTTCTCTCAGCTCTACTTGCTATCTGCTAACTATGCTCGCTTACTCGTACGTATCAGCCATGGTTACGCCACTCGTCGTTCAACATCCGCCTTTGCATGAGTATAATTTTTAGATTTATGCAAAATTATACTATTCAGTATACTTGTATATAAACTTTAATTATCCTTGATATGCAAGGATGTAGTTGGTCCTTCAGTTGTTTGCATAAATTTATGTGTAGGCGGTGTCATTGAGAAGCATGTATGTATGTATGTGTGAGTCAGTGAATGAAAACCGTTTAAGCTTAAAACGTATGCACTGTAAGTGATAAATTGCCGAGTAATTTAAAGACAAAGCATTGAAACCGAGAATCTGTTACGACCGAGAAAGATGAGCCTCTTATCAGTCGCTGTCGGTATCGCTGCTTATGTATTTAAGTTAATGGACCTGCAATGCATTGCTTTTGAGTAGGGCTGTTTCTTTCTAAAAGGATAGTTCAAGTACGATTGAAATATAGGACACATGACAGTGACCTTACAAAAGACCGTAAAAATATGATTCTATCAAAAGCTGGGAAATTACCAACGATACAAATGATGAAATAAAGATTTTACAACATTTCAAATGTAAGAGATGGGACTAACAGTTCAATGCCAGTCGCCTTACATAATTTTGTAAGCCTTATTTTGTAATAAAAATTACATATGTAACGGCAGCTGGCATCCTTTTCAAACGCCTACATGGCCTCCGGGCATGTTAGGTCAGAAGTAGATTTGGGGTTACAAAAATTCACTGACATCAAAACTGACAAAATAGTTCATACAAACTTTTGTAAGACATTTACTATGTAGAATTGTCATGGTTACTATGTTGCAATTTTTTTTTCATGAAAGTATTTTCAAGTGTGTCGCTGTGGTGTAGTGGTAGTGTGTTGGACTGCTACGCAGAGTGTCCGGGGTTCAAATCTGGGCACAGGCAAATCAAAAAGTAGAAAAAATAATTTTTCTACACGGCATGCGGCATTACTTCTTCGCAGGCAATGGCAAACCTACAAGAGTAAAAATTGCTATGAAAAGCTTTTAACTTCGCCGTTCGGATTCGGCATTAAACTGTAGGTCCCTTCCATTCATGTACAAATATAACACGCACAAAGTAAGTGGATGCGAAAAGCGAAAAGCTCGGCCTAGGCCCTCCATGGGCTGTTGTGCCATTAAAACTAAGTAAAGTAAATTTTCAAGTGTGTCTAAGTATTTCTAGATTATTTTTAGGTATTTTGTTTATTTTTTTTGTTCAAGTATTCTCAAATTACTGAAGTTAATTACTTTTTAGAATCGTTTTTATATTTACGAGGTGGTAAAAGATGATCGTGGTAAAGCGGAAATTGTCACGGAAATGAAAGGCGGCGCCCTCTATCAATCAAGTATGAAAAACTAAGGTTGATATGTGTATACGTAGCAATCACATACATAATGTCAAAATTTTAAATGTTTTATGTAATTATAAATTTAATACTTTTCGATTTTTAACTTTTAGTATAATTTGTATCATCACTAATCGATCGCTGAATTGTTACAGTTTGGAAATAAGAAATAAGAAAGAAAATTGAAGAGAATAAAAATTGGCATTCTTGCTTTACACTCGAACAAGTGCGCATCGTTTAATTTTTACCACAAGAGGAGTAACGTGATAACGCTACACATAAATGATGGGCAGCACATATTCATCCACATCTATCCACGAGTATGAATCACACTCGATTAATAGAGGGCGCTGATTCGCGTATGATTCAACCTTGATTGATAGAGGGCGCTGAGTATGAATCATACTAGATTGATAGAGGGCGCTGCCGATCAGTTCTTAGTAAAAGTTGACATTTCCAACAAAAATCGTTAGAAATTTGTAGAAAAATGCTCGAAAAATGAGCGAGCACAGACTGAAAATAAAATGTGAAAGTAGCGTATGAAAAATTAAGTATGTATTTACACATATGCATCCACTATGCGCCCTCTATCATACGCGAATCAGCGTCCTCTATCAATCAAGTATGTTTCATATTCGATTGATAGAAGGCGATGCCTATCAGTTTCTAGTAAAATATGAAATTTTGAAACAAAAATCGTTAAAAATTTCTAGATCTGAAAGAATGAGCGAGTATAGACTGAAAGAAACAAACGCGACGCACAAACAAATTGCGATTGTGTTACGATCAAATCTCCAGTAAAAAACTGCGGCTGAGAGACAGCGCTCAATGTAGATTTTGACGATAAATGAAGGCCCAACAAAATTTAGATTCTGCTATCGTAGACCGCGCCAGCAACTTGAGGCACAACAGAATTTGAATTTCATTGAATAACAACTCGCAAAAAATAATGACGAGAGACAGCATGAATGGCAAATGAATGAACTCAATAATTGCATCAAATCTCAACTCACTGAGTCCCGACGAAGGTCCTCCGATTATACAGCACCAGGCAGTCATTGAAAGTAGGGAGCTCATCAGTTCAAAGGACGACAATGTGGTCGCTGTGGCGTTGTGGTAGTGCATTGGCAAGGCAAGGGAAACACTATCAATTGTTTTAACCAGAAAAATTATCAAATAAAAGCTGAAGTTACAGGAGGGAGTTTTGACATTACCCGCACAAAACGATACCGATTGATTTGTTAATCAATCTTGAAAATAAATAATGTGCATATAAATTTAAAAAAGAAAATTGTTGAAATTTTAATATACATATGCAAAAGAAACTAATGTACGTACTTGTTTCCATTTAACTACTTAGTTTTTCTCTGTCGCTATCAAAAACATAATCAAAAGTTTATAGAAAATGCTGATTTAATATAGAAGAATATTAAAGCATAATGTTGCTTGCCTGCTGCATGCACATGTACTTCGTTCATCGTAGAGCAACATATTTTAAGATTTGCCATTTAAGTAGCGAGTAGCGTGTTGAATAATGTTGAAACTGTCACACACTTGCCTACATAAGATTTTACGGTCATTAGCCAAGAACAGTAAAATGGGCTGTAATGGAAATATAAACGAATAGACAATGAGCGACGGATATGATGTGCTGCAGCAGAAAGTGGTAAATGTTACTCGCATAAAATTGTATGCAGCAATAAGTGAGACAGCGGCAAAAATTGCCATGCCACTCGGCAGTCGTTAGAAATATAATCTACATACTATAATGATGACGACGACTACGGCGACTACGACGACTACGACGACGCTGTTTTTCATAGCCGTAACTAATGAAGTTAAGTGATTCATTATGAGGCGCCTAAAATGCTGCTGTAAATGCAAATACTCACTGTTACAGCGAGACGACAATAAAGAAAAGAATTCGACATAAAACACGCACGAAAGAATATACGAGCGTAACTTGGTATATGCAAAAATATGATGCGACAACATTTAAAAAACACTTTCATGCTTGAGATCCTTTCATGTTGCTGCTGCTGCTGCTGCTGCTGCTGCTGTTTCTCAGAGTTTGCGAAGCAGCAGCAGCAACAGTAGAAAAACAACGACAACAACAAAAATCCTACATAAAATATTAAGTATATGTGTGTGTTCGTGTGTGTGTGTGTGTGTGTGTGCGTTTTTGCGTATGAGCGCTTATGAATTTCCTCTCAAGTTTGTAATAAATTTTGTAGCATACTTTGAAGCTTTACACAATTCCCATGCAGCTTGCTGTTATTACGCATTTCTTGTTGTTGTTGTTGTTGTTGGTTGGTTGCTCATGTGTATGCCATATGTTGCACATAGTCGTACATTGTTGTTGTTAATTTTGATGACGATGCTGCTTGCTGTTGATATATGACAAATATTGACATATTATAGTCAAAGCGAAAAGTGAAATGATATGAGGAGAGAGCAGCTTTAAAGTAAAGCATGCATAAGCGTTCGTATACTGTGCACATTTAAGAGGCATATTAAGTTAAGTAACACAGTGGAGGGAGGAAGGATCGCAAATAAAGTAAAAGAGAGGCAGGCAAAGAACACCAGTTTACCAGTTTGCCAGTTTGCCAGTTTAACAGCCTTGCAATATTGATGGACGACTGACTCGACTCGACTTACATATTTTCTTATTTTCTTTTTTACATTCATCAGAGCGAAGCTATTCTATTCAATTTTGTTTACTTAACTCATCAAGCGTATTTAATAACTGTAAATACAAGTATACTTATAGTATGTATTATTTCATATATACATACTACATAGTATATACATACTCGTATATATAAAAAATATGAACCTTCATTAACAAAAACATTATTAAGTATGATACCACGTTATCATCATCGTTTTCAATATAGCGTCCACACACACACACACACCCATACATACACAGATGTTCACAGCAGAGTCATGTTGTTGACGCGCCACAAATTTAAAGTTGGCAACTTATTTTATGACGAGCTAAGCTTATGTTGCTATTTGGTTGGCTTGTTTGATTTGCCTGGTTTGTTCTTTGGCTAACTGACTGACTCACTCACTGACTAACTGGGTACGACTGGGTATGTTGTTGTTTTGTTTTTTTTGTTGTTTTTTTTATGAACAACTGCTGCGGCGACTGCGACTGCTGCTTCCTCGTTTACGCTCGCTTGCAACTGTAGAACTTTATTATTAGAAAAGTTTTAATGTTTTGACACACATACAAACAAGCATCATATACTGCGTATGTGTGTATATAAAAAGCAGCATATGTGTAGGTTCGTTTGTTGTTGTTGGTGTGTGTGCGTGTGTGTGTGTGCGTAATAAAGTTCTTTTCTCCTCTGGCTTTATTTCCAGCATTAAATGAGCTCGATTTAACTTTGAAAAAGCTTAAACGTTTCGAGATTTTTATTTCTGAGTTAATAATTTTGCTTTTGCTGTTGCTAATTTTTTGCTGCTGCTTGAATGGATTTGATTAATGCTTATTAATTTTATGATTTTTATAATTTATTTTTGAACAAAATCTGCTTTGCTTTCTGCGTTTGAATTAAAAAAGCTAATTGATATAAAAGTTGTAAACAAAATATTTGATTTGGTAAGATGTTCCTTGATTTCATAAGACACATTTTGTTCATGTTATTTTCAAACCATTTAAATGAATTAAATAATTGCGGGAGGGGGAATACGTTTAGGAAAGAGGGTAGTGCTTAAGCTACAGCGCTTAGATTGGGTGTAAAGTGTTCGCCAAATAAAATTTTCATTGTAAACACGGTGTAATACTTTCTGTAAAGTACAATAATTATAACGTTTTAATGCAAAATTAGTTTGGCCAACTCAGCTCGGACACACTGATCGCTAGCGTCGGAGTCAAAGCACGACAGCTATTGTCGTACCATGTAAAAACAAGAGAGAGATAATATGCAAATGTGCCTATGAACTGGATAGCGCTAAATTAATATTAACACAATCAAGGGAATGGCGATAGCACCGACGCCCCCATTTTTGTTCTTATACGATTAACCTTATGGGATACAGGAACAAAAATATAAACAAAATCGTTATGAATCGTCCCTGAAATAGAAATTATTCCATTTTGATGGCGACGCTCAATATTTCTCCCAATTGAATGGATTTTGTTGCCATATTTTTATAAAATTTGTTAAATGCTGCCAAGTTTCCAGGAGAAAAATTTCCATTCCACATTCCATACTTTTTGTTTTTGTAAATATACATACCTATACATGTTGCCATCACGAGGCTCTCTCAACGATAGCAGTTGTCGCCTTGTTTGTGTTCATAATCTAAATTAGTGTCCGAATAACCAATACATAAACATACATGTTTGTGTTTGTGTATCTCAGAGAGCGGCAGCGCTGCTGTTTTAAAAAATTGAGCAGGAAGATCTTGCTCACTTGAATGCTGAAAGTCAACTAACATGATTTACGTTGACAAAATTGCTCTCAAATTTCTCCTCCCGAATTCCATTGTTCGTCAATAGTTCGTAAGCTACACGAAGAAGTGTATAGTGTACGTGTGACAGCATTGCATCGGCAGAGAATATGTGTAAATGTAAAGCAGACTAACGTAGAATTCTAAAGCGAAAATCTGTGCACTCGAATTGAGAGATAAAAGAAGCCCAATTAAAAAAGTGTTTAAATTGAACGTTTAGTTATGATTTAAATACTCGAAAGCACTCAAATTCAATATATCTGCCACAACACTAATTTAAGGACACTCTCTTAAATTTGTGTAAAAGCTATAGATATTTATATGTCAAAAACAAAACAAAAATCATAGCTATTTATATAACTCCATTACCTTATCGATAGGAAACTATGTATAATGACAAAATAGTGCGCATTACATTATAATTAGCTAAAATAGCTGGCTGGCACATTGACTGAGGAGAACGGACGGTAGAAGGAGATGGCTTAAGTTACCAAGCAAAACAAGTCACTATTACCGTCACTGTCACCGTTACCACCCACCCACCACTGGACTGAGCTTAAGCGCAAATTGGACACACAAGCAACCACTCACGACCATATGGAATTATGCGTGATATATTCAACTGGCTGCTACTATGTAGCTTTTGTGGTATTGGCAGCTATGTATTTATGTGTGTGTATGTGTGTGTGTGTGTGTGTGTGTGTACTCGTATATTTGTATAAAGTAGTATGTATTTCATATTATAGCAGCAATAGCAATTAGGGCGTTTGTAATAAACAGCGCGTTAATTATGCGATTAATGAGTATGCCACAACGGCAATGCCTCGAATGTTTTTGAGGTTTCGCACGGTCTCAAATCCAATATCAACCCCTAGTTCCAGGAATCCATTGAAAAATGTCAAAATGTATTAGTAGCCATCAAAATTAAACAAAATTGGCTCTAATTGAGAGAAACAACAAACAAGTCAAAGGATGAATGGATGTGAAGGCAGGAGAGGGGAAAAGGAGAACGGGCAAGGAAGAGCATAATGAAAAAGGATTATGCTGTACAGTTTTCTGGTGTTGCGTTCCTTGTTTTTAGTTATTGCTGTTGCTGTTGCTGTTGCTTTTATGGTCGCTTTTTGTTTTGCTTTTACTTTCTTGGTTATGCTTAATTAATAAGTTGTGATTTTTGATGTGTAATTGAATGGAAATGTTTTGGCTTTTTCTGGCTCCGAACACAAACTTTTCAGTGAGCTCCCGCTTCAGCAGTTTACAGCAACAACGCAGCAAATACTTAAAATGAAATTTCTTTGAAATTTGAACTGGTAATTGACGAGATCTATTGTATTTATTCACTTAATTACTTTTTGTTGGGGCTTTCTTGTTGCATAGACATGTATGTTCAGTAATACTCGCTTAATGGCTTCGATGAAACTGTACAATTTATGATTCAATTAACCGGGCAATTTGAGTATATATTTGAACTAAGAATCTAATATTTCTGATGTAATTAAGCGGTAAACGCAATTAAGCGTGGTTCAATTAACTGGGATTTACTGTGTTTTTATTTTTATATAAGTATAGTTTAAACTTCAAAAAGCTTTCACTTTTACCTCATTAATATTCTAGCAGATTTTGGGCACAAAAATATTTTTCCTTTCCATATTTTGTGAAATTGAAAAAATTTCACGCGTTTGAATGAATGCATTATGTGGTTCGAGTGATTTTTTTTGTTTTTTTTTTTGTTTTGCTCGTGCCGCACAAATCTCTTGATAATTTTCGATGATATTTTCAATTTCAATTTGCTGCTTCAAAGTTATATTTTTGGCGATGGTTTTTCTCTTTCTTTTTGTTGGTGTCTGTTGTCAATATGGGTTTCCATTTTTCTCTACGTTCGCCCGCTCTTTCACTTTGTGTTTTTGTTTCTTGCCTAAATAAATGAAACTAATCCACCAATGCGTACTCCCACAAGTGTAAAACACATACTCACACAAAAAAGGCAAGGAGAGCAGCATAAGAGTAGAATATGAGTGAGAGCACTGCAAATACCGACAAACAACAACAACAACAACAAAAATATGACAACAACAATCAAAGCACATTTGGAAATAAACCACAGCAAATATACTATATGTACACATACATTTGTGAAATTGTGACAGCTGAGCACCACTGAGCTACAGCCAGCACCATCACATTTCTTTTTCCATGCTCTCATTTTTACACTCTCCGCCTCTTTGCTGTTGCTGTTGCTGTTGTTGTTGTTTATGGTTTACTACTACCAACCTACTATTTTTGTTTCACTATTCCTTTAATATATATTTTTTGTTTCTGCTATTGCTTTTGTTTTTGTTTCTTTCGCATGATAGAAAAAACGTATTTGTTACATGGAGACTGATGGAAATTTATTGCAGCACATGCAAACATTTCCAAGGGGACAACCGTAAAAAACAACAGAAAAAACACCGCTACAAATACACAGTGACATGAATACAAAAACATACTTAAAACAATACACATCAAATGGCTGCAAATGGGAGTAAAATCCAAAGAACACCAGCAACTATTCCCAAAAGTGGGGCACAAGAACGGTAAGAAAATCAAACAAAAATTGAAGAAAAAAATAAAAAAAGAAAAACATAATAGTGGGAAAGCAAGAAAACAAATTTGTAGTTGTGATTTGTGAAAAATTGATGAAGAGAAAATGTTACACACCGGATTTTTTGAGTTTGAATATTAAAGTGAATTCACTTAAAATATGGGCCAAGAGAGTAAAAGTCAGAGGGTGAGAGTGTCGCAGAGAGAATCAAAGCAAGAAATTAAAAAAGTGTTTACTTTTACTTGAAACTAACACCGAACAACTACTTCTCAACTCTCTACCTTCATTGACTCACTATTTTTCATGCAACGCTCTTCAACCAGCTAAAAACTAAAAAAAAACAGCAAGTACTCTAATGTCATAAAAATAAAGTGCAAGATTGTAAGTACTTTATCATAATAGTTGTTGTTGAAAAAATGTTGTCGCTCTATAAAAAGGCACTTCATTTAAATTCATGACTGTCATACAACATACAAAATCACGTCTTCTTTATACTACGGAGAACAACAAAAAACTGCCAGGAACCAAAAACTAAAAAAAAGAAAAACTAAATTTTTAATGTTTTGCTTTCTTTTTCTTTATCTTTTTGTGTTGTCTCGTTTTTCTACTTGTAAACTTTGTGGCAAAACAAAGTAATCTATTTTCTTTTCTTTTTTAACCAAAAACTACTAAACCAAAACAATCTGGGAATCTCGCACACTTAAAAAAAATGGACAAAATGCGTGCAGTATTTGTTTATGAAAAAAAAAAATCAAACAAAATATTCAAACTACTTTATTCTTCGAACTTTATCAGAGGAGAGTTTATCAGATGAGTTTCTCAATAAATATTTATCTCTTTCAATACAAAAGCACAGTGCAGAGATGCCAATTTTTTTTTCAGATTCCCTAAACTGGTCATAATAATTCCCTAATTTCAGTTGCGATTCCTCACTACGTATACTACATATTTATATGGCTAAAGAAAATAAAATAATATAATAGTTTGGAATAATAAAACGTTTAGCATTAATATAAAAGTAGTGGTAGGTGGTCGCTGTGGCGTAGTGGTATAAATAAAATGGACTGCTACGCAGAGTGTCCGCGTGTTCGAATCTCGGCACAGACAGAATGAAAAAAAAAAGAGAATAATAATTTTTCTACACGGCACCACCTCTTCGCAGGCAATGGCAAACCTACAAGAGTAAAAATTGCCTATGAAAAGATTTTCACTTCAATGTAGGTCCCTTCCATTCATGTACAAATACAACACGCACAATATGAGTGGATGCGAAAAGCTCGGCCTAGGCCCTCCATGGGCTGCTGTGTCATTAAAATTAAGTAAAGTAAGACAAAACTATCCAGCTAGAGCTAAAATATTCTAGGAATCATCGTAAAATAACTCGAAGTTCATTTTGAGGAGTTAATGAATATAAAAGTTTTTACGAGACTGAATGCGAAATCATTTAGCGAAACATAAAACATAATGGAAGAATTAAAGAGAATTTAAGAACTCTGGAAACCATAGTTGATGTACGAGTATGTACCTACATACATACATACATACATACTTGAATAAAAGATCAAATTTATTTGTGCAAATGTTTTAAATTAAAACGAAAAACTTGAGAACTCGCTTAGGATTGATTGAAATTACATTTCAGTTTTATTTCGATAATCATAAGAACATGAAAAAGAGATTTTCAGTTCCCCACAAAATCGCTTTCATTCCCCAATCCACAGCTAACATCTAACTTGAAAGAGAAGCCTATTCACTACAATTCCCCTCGAGTTGGCAACCCTGTTACAGTGGCATAATATCAACTATTCAAACTCTCCCATTCACTCTGTCTCTCTTTTTCTACTTGCACAGCGTGCTCTATTAGCACAATAAAAAGCAACGGCACATTTTCCAGTGTTCACAACTCATTGTTAAACTTTAGTACCTACATAGTAAGTACTTTCAATACGAAATACATACATACATGTGTACATATGTACTTATGTATGTACGTAATATGGTAAAGTAATAGGTTACAATAGTAGTTCATTGAGGATGACATTGTTGCTGTTGTTGTTGTTGGACTAGTATTGTAGTCATCGCAATTGTAACGTACAATTTCCAACATTGCATTGCATTGCATTGGAATTGTTCTGAAAAATTTGTACAAAAAGGAAAAAATTCATTTTTATGTTTTCCCCAATTTTTTTCACTTTTTTTTTTCGAAGTTAACAAATGAAAAAATCGAATTTCAGCATTTTGTCGCAAATTTGTTTAGGTTAAGCTTTGTTAAGCTTTTTCATGTAAATAGTGTGCACAGTGTAGTGGGTGCAGTGGCGTAGGTAAGAGGGGAATTTTGTTTTTTTTTTCATATTGATCTTCCAAACCCTTAGACCTTCTCCCTTTGACCATTGTATGGGATCAGAAAATGCAGCTTCACATCGTTCCCTCTTTTCCTTTAAATCTTTACATCTGCACCACAGTAAATGGGATTTTGTGTTGTGGCTGGTATTCAGTAATGCTCTGCTAGTATAACCGCGTCATTGCTTGCACCATGACAATTGCTACAACTACGTACTTTATGAGCTCTATATTTTGTAGTTGTTGTTACTATGGCTGTTGTGTCGATGTTGCTTTAGTGTCGTCATCGTCATCGCCATCGCCATCGCCATCGCCATCGCCATCGCCATTGTATGTGATCAAATGGGGAGGCATTGGGCTGGATTTCAAATGTTATAAAATAGTAGTAAACATTTGTAGAAAAAGCAGTAACACAAAAATTTATGATCAGTGACAAAAGCAGATTTTCACCTCTGCTATAAAGTTGTTTTGCTTTGGTTTTTCCTTTTTTTTACAAGCTCGCTGCATAGAGTTACCTACTATGCAATTTTTTTTTTTATTCGTTTTTGGGTAAAATTCTAAGTTATTTTGCTATTCTATTTGAGTTAATAAATTGTGAAAAATGCTCCATGTGTGTGCGTCGGTATGCCGGTCATAAATCTCGTAGGTGGACACGCACAGTTGTGTCGTTCTTTCGTGCTTTTGTGCTTGCTTATACAAAATTGAGATTAATGCTTCAGAAACTTAGCAAAAAAAAAAAAAATAAATAAATAATAAAGAAGCAAGTAAATTTGCTGCAGTTGTCAATTTTTATTGCTACAACATGAAGAGCAGAGCATAAAATGTTAGCAAGTTAAATAAATATTAAATAGAGAGATGGAAAGCTAAAGCGCGTTTGAGGCAGAATTTATTGAAAAATAAAAATAAATAAAAATTTTGCTTTTGAATGGTAGTTGCTGTTCCATAGCTTTTTTAACAAAAGCTTGGTCAGCTGCAGTCTTTGTTGGTTCAACAACTATAGAACACAATAATAACTTTTTGGATACTACTGTGGGCAAAAGTTAGTAAGACTTTGTTCATAATTTCAAATTTTTTTACTCATTCTTCCAAATCTATTTCGTCCCCTTCAAAGTAATCCCCCCCGGCCCTAATACACTTGTGCCAACGTTTTTTCCAATTCTCGAAACAGTTGTTAAAGTCAATTTCCGGAATAGCCTTCAATGCGCTTAGCGATTCATGTTTAATGTCTTCAATTGACTCAAAACGGTAACGGTGTCCACGAAGCGGTTTTTTGAGTTTAGAAAATAGCCAAAAGTCACACGGTGCTAAGTCAGGCGAATAGGGTGGTAGGGTGGTTGCGGAACGATATCAGTCGAATTTTTGGCAAAATGGTCTCGTAAAACCAATGCAGTGATTTTGGAACCAATCGTGCATTCACTAGCATCTCTGAGAAAATATCTGTAAATTTTTTTTCATTCAAAAGAGCTACCATAACTTTCATCTTTCGATGATATTTTTGTAAAGTTTTTGGCCTTGTCCGGAAATTCGTTCACAATGATACACTTGTGAGATGGTGCATTGTCGTGGTGCGAAATCCATGAGTTTTCTATACACAAACTAAACCTTTTTCGACGAATCAAATCGGCGCATAACGCCTAGATAATATTCTTTATTTACGGTCTGAGAATTCAACATTTTTTTAATATTTTTTTATTGATACAGCAACACACAGGGTGTACCCCTATGAATAAGGAGCATTGTTTTGAATGGGAACATTGGTAGGTGGGAGAAAGAAGGAGTGAGAATCAGAGAGGGAATGCAATCACACAGGACATCGATAAAGGGTTAGACACATGAAAAACACAGCAATAATCAATGACAGTCAACATTGCCGAGCAGAGCGAGACAAATCTTATTTCACATCTCGACCGCTTTTGAATACCCTGTTTTTGATAAAGTCGATTCACTGAAAGCCTTCTGGAACATTTTCAAGGTTTCGGCACACGAAAATCTATTTGCATATACAAAGTTTGAGACAAATTCTTTGTTCGATGTTTTTATTCATTATAAAACACCTTTCTAGCGGCAGTCGTTTCGTCGATTTGCTCAATATGACCCTACCAGGGAAACAGCTAGATTTTTATGCGCTTGACTATCCCAGTATCGTCTTCTTTGACGATACGCGGTCTTTGACGATACAAGATACTCCACCATCTTTCTTCGACAATAGATCTTTCATATAATCTTCCGATGCTCTAAACAGCCTCTCATCATTGGTAGTCATTTTGCTTGTTGTGAGGATTCATTGGACGCTGTGGCGCAGTGGTAGTGAGTTGGACTGCTACGCAGAGTGTCCGCGGTTCGAATCTCGACACAGACAAAATCAAAAAGTAAAAAAAAAAATATTTTTCTACACGGCACCCGTACCACTTCTTGGCAAACCTACAAGAGTAAAAATTGCCTATGAAAAGCTTTTCACTTCGCCGTTCGGATTCGGCATTAAACTGTAGGTCCCTTCCATTCATGTACAAATATAACGCGCACAACCAAGAGTGGATGCGAAAAGCGAAAAGCTCTGCCTAGGCCCTCCATGGGCTGTTGTGTCATCAAAAGTAAAAGTAAACTGGAGTAGTATTTGTAAGGAGAGGGTTCCAAAACTAACGATCACTCATTCATTCTACGTTGCATGGTGTCAGAAAAAAAAGCTCGGCCTAGGCCCTCCATGGGCAGTTGTGCCATTAAAAGTAAAAGTAAAGAGAATTCACTGGAGTAGAATTTGTAACGTGGAGGGTTCCAAAACTAACGAACAATCATTCATTCTAGGTTGCATGGTGTCAGATCACATCAGGTGAGGCTGTAAGTCGCCTTGAGACTGAATAGCTCAAGGATCGACCATGGGCTTCACCCTCCCCTCATTTTTGAGACTATCACGAACTTTAACTTGAGTTCTCCAGGCCCCGAAACTAACACCAAAAGAAAATAAAAACTATACCTTAAAAGCCAGTAGTTTGCCCAAGAATTGCCAAAAATGATGCCCAAAATGGTTACCATAATATAGACATTTAGTGCTAGTATCATTCTCTATCAAGCGCCGTACTTCCGCTCTTATTACTTCATCCTGAAAGTATGCAAAGGATACTGTGCTTGTGCATAAAAGTAAAGTAAGTGAACGCGTATGCCAGTTTGATGTTGAATTTCGAATGAAAAATCAAAGAATTACCCAATAAAAAAAAATGAAAAAGCAAAGAACACACACACACATTCACAAACTCCTTAATAACAGTTATCATTGTGTTTATTCATTCCTCCCACTACACCATCACCTGCTATTAAGGAAAAGGTATTAAAATTTATTTATACTTTTATTATGTAATTATAAAAAATATAAACAAAATACGTTGGAAAAAAATGGAAAAAAAGAAAAGAGAAAAAAAAAACCGAACAAACAAAACTAGAGTTGATCATTAGCTACATACGTATTACATACAGTGATGGAAAAAATAATAGAAACGACCTATTTTTCTTTTAATGTTCAAATTTTCTTTTGTAAAATGAATTTTCTTTTCAATGTTATAATTTTTATTTATTACTTATTCCATTATATTTCAAAATAAAAAAATAAGAAGGTATTTATGAAAGTCCATATATAAAACAAAATTAACTTCATTTATTACGCTTGCAAAAAAAAAATAGAAACAAAAAACTTGAAGTTAAGTAAAAGTAAAAGTCTTTGATAAAATTTAGTATAATTTTTTTTTTTTAAATATTTATTAGTTCTACCACGATTTTTTATAACTTGGACACACCGACGATCCATGGAATCCACCAGTTTGGCACAAATTGATGGATCAATGGCGTACCAGTACCATTCAGCCTGTACTTTTCTCCATAAATCCTCCTTATTTTCGGACTTAAACCCAGCAATTCGTTTTTTTAAGACTCCCCAAAGATGTTCTATTGGATTCAGGTCTGGTGATTGTGAAGGCCATTCCATCAAAGAAATTCGGTTGTCCCGGAACCACTTTTTGGCAAGTTTTGATGACTGTTTGGGGTCATTATCTTGCATGAACTCCCACTTTATTGACATTTCTTCCTCTGCATATGGCAGCATTATACTATTTAATATGTTAACGTAGTCGGTGGCACACATTTTACCTTTCACCCAATATATTGGACCAACACCGACTACTGAAAAAGATCCCCATAGCATAATGTTGCCACCACTATGCTTAATCGTTTTTATTGTGTGTTTTGGAGCGTGTGCAGTATTTTTGTGGCGCCTTACTTGGGGTTTTCCGTCAGATCCAAACAAATTCACCTTTGTTTCGTCAGACCACAAAACGTTTTTCCAATTTGTTCGCGTTGAATGTCTTTTTGTGAAATTGATTCGGTTCTGAAAGTTCTTCTTGCTGAGGAATGGTACTTTCCTTGCTGAATGTGCCTTCAAACCACGTTCTATCAGCCTATTCCTTTTGTACGGCTGGTAACAGGTGCATTTAACTCCTTCCTTAGTTCTTCCGATGAATGAAATGGATTTTTTTTCGACTGTCGAATAAGAAGTTAATCGAATTTATGGGATGTTTTTCGCTTCCTGCTTCGTTTCTCTTGTTTTTCTTCAAAATGAATTGCGGAAAACACTTGTTTTTTTGGATCACTTCATTATTTGCGCAATTTCAGCCATTGATTTGCCTTCGTTTTTGAGACTTCCCATGACAATGCACTCCACGATCCATTCTGAATCTAGAAACAATGCAGAACGACGAATTTCGCACGAATTTGCCATTCTGACACGTTTTCTTTTTTTGAATGTCCAAAAACTACCTCAATTAAAATATTTCACACGTTCTAGGAATATTTTGTCGAAATTTAATCGCGTTTCTATTTTTTTTTCCAAGGCAAAAACGTGGTTGATTGAAAAACACTCAAATGCAACAAGTATTCGTGACCAAATATGCACAAAATTTAAAACAAAATAACGTAGTAGTAAAGTTATCAGCAAATCGTGCACAGTAGGCTTCACGCATAGAATTCGCCAAGAAAATTATCGGTGGTATTGGTACACATGTCTGTTATATATGTTGGCAATACCAACCATTTTCGATTGTCAGTTTGTTTTTGACAGATAAAAAGGTTAGACGTGTTTTGGTGTGCTCTTCGATTTTTTACTATTCGAAAAAATGGATCAAAGAAACTGTATTCAGTTTTGTGTAACAAATGAAATTAAATGCGCAAGGACATTTGAAATGTTGACTGTGGCCTTTGGCGAGTCTATTCTGAGCAGAACACAAGTTCAATTGTGGTATAACCGGTTTAAGGAAGGCCGAGACGATGTCAATGACGATGCTCATCCTGGTCGCCCGAGCACGTCAACAACCGATGAAAACATTGACGCAGTGAAGAAAATGATTCTGGATAATCGTCGAATCACTATCAGAGAGGTTGCTGATGATGTTGGCATATCGTTCGGCTCATGCCAAGCAATTTTTACGGATGTTTTAGGCATGAAACGTGCGGCAGGGAAGATTGTTCCGAAATTGCTAAATTTTGAGCAACGTCGCTTGTGCGTAAGTTTTGGCCAAAAACAAAACCGTTATCATGCCTCAACCAACGTATTCACCGGTCTTGGCCCCCGCTGACTTTTTCCTCTTCCCAAAACTGAAGACACCGATGAAAGGAAAGCGTTTTGCTACGATTGAGGAGATATAGTAAAAGAAAAATCGAAACATGAGCTGTTGGCGATACCAAAAAGCGCGTTTCAGAAGTGTTTCGAGCATTGGAAGAAACGCTGACATAAGTGTATTATATCTGAGGGGGATTACTTTGAAGGGGACAAGATAGTTGTTGATGAATAAATAAATACTTTTTGAAAAAATTTGAAATAACGGTTATTTTTTGATCATGCCTCGTATGTCGTTTCTATTATTTTTCCCATCACTGTAGGTATGTATGTATAAAGCTTCGCTCCACCTCCGCCTCTACCTGGACACATACATACATACATACATACTATGCATGTATGTGTAAGTACACACACAAAAAAATATATATGACAAGAATGTCATTACCTTTTTTACCTTTCTGTTAACAATTTTGTTTTTTGTGCTACGTTTATTTGTTTGTTTGTTTGTTTGTTTGTTCGTTGGAGTCTTTTTGTTAAAATATAGCTTACAAAATTACTGTAATTTAACATTACAGTATGGTATGTGTGTGCGTATTTGTGCTACTTCACCTACTTTTTTCTTGCGCATGTGTGTGTG
The DNA here is from genome assembly GCA_958295655.1 of Palloptera scutellata. Lineage (NCBI taxonomy): Eukaryota > Metazoa > Arthropoda > Insecta > Diptera > Pallopteridae > Palloptera > Palloptera scutellata. The sequence goes on along the minus strand of OY282450.1, from coordinate 38,037,921 downwards.
TGTGTGTGAGTATGCTATTACTTATGCTATTCAAAAATCCTGTTGAATTTCCTTTCATTTCCTGCTGCTAAAATGAGAATTTCTCAACCTTTTTTTTTTTGTTTTTTTTGTTGATTGTTTTTTTTTTCTTGTTTGTTGATTTGTTTTGCTTGGCTTCTTTTTTGTATGTATGTGTTATACCATCATGATAGTATTGTTTTTTGCGGCTCATTTAAAAATTAAATTTTGTGTACTGTTGTTCATCGCATATACGCGCGCCATAAGCGCCAAATCATTGTTCTGTATTATATTTGAGCTGAGCTGAGAAAAGCGTATGCAAATATGTTTTGCAGGCAAATGTGTTACTATGTATATGTGTGATTATGTGTGTGTGTGTGTTACGAAGTAAATGAATGTTTGTTCGTCCCTCAGTGTGTCCTTGACAGATATTGCGGCATATTACCATATTTGCATGCTTCCGTTCTATTCCGTTCCGTTAAACACATAGACACACACACACACACACACACACACACACACACACACACACACACACACACACACACACATACATACAAGTATATGTAATGATTATCATTAGCAACATCATTATTATAGCTGTGTGTTGTCATTATTATTATTATTATTATTGCAACAGGATATACTTGACATTTTCTTGTTGCTGTTGTTGCTCTGTTCTTTGTAGCTATTCCAGTGTTGCTATGCGTTTGCCTTACAACAAAATAACACCACCATCATCATCATCGACATCATCACCAACATGGGAACGCACTGAAGTGTGTGTTGTATTGAAGCCAGTCTTCAATTCCGTGCACTGGGAATAATTTGGTTTGGTGTGTAAATGAACTTTGCCATTAATATGAAATGGTTTTTTAAAGCAGCCAAAAAAAAGCATTGCATTTTATTGTCAAACTTTACGCATTTGTTGAAATATTTACAGAAAATTGTTACAAACAGAAATTGTGAAGGACACTTGAAGTAAGTAAATGGTGTGTGAAACTGGCCGGGGGCAAATTAGTTCTAGGATTTGTAAGGAGTGCGCCGAATAAAATTGTCCAGTACAAAAATGAGGAAATCTTTTGAACCAGTAGTCCGATTTTTTTAAACTAAAGTAATTCATTTTGAAAATTATTTTTAGATTAAAAAAATAAAAACAAGAAACCACAAATTATTAGTTTTTAATAAAAAGTTTTAATTTTCCAGGAACCCCTTCCATTAATGTTTTTATGGTAGTGTCCGACACCCTCACAGCTGCTGCAGACCACTTTCTTTTGAAATCTTGAAGGTCTTTGGCCACTTTTTTTCTCCCTTTTTACTAAAGCCCAGTGACTCTCAGTCGGCCTTAGTTCTGGACAGTTTGGTGGATTGGCTTCTCTAGGCACCAAAATCACTTCATTCCGTTGAAACCACTCTAAGGCCGTTTTGCTGTAGTGACATGAAGCGAGGTCAGGCCACAAAAACGTGGACACTTCATGTTGGCAAGCATTCCTTCAATTATATTTCGCCGTTGATTGTACCCGATGTCACGAATGGAATGTGCTGCTCCTTTTGCCACAACTACAAATTGCCTGCCGAACAAGGAATTTATTTGGGAATTTTGTAATTTTTTTGGCTTTGAATTTTTCAGCGACATTTCCTCGAGAATCAGCTGTATAAAATTCATGGCCATGTAGCTGGGAAAAGTCCGCTAGAAACATAAGTTTCATCGTCCATTATGCAGCATTCAAATTTCTTGACAAAATCTCCGCTCAGCATTTTCGCTCGTAGTTTTGCTGTTTCATTCTTCACGGCGTTTCTAACCGGAACTTTTGGAACTTTATACGTCCTCAGCCCAGCTTCCTTCTTAGTCATGCGTACGAAAGATTCGGAGCAATTAGCCTTCCCCGCCAATTTCCTTCCCGAAATGTTTGGATCTCTCTTTAAAATGGTCACAACGTTCTTCGCCTTCTCACAGTCATGTGGCCCCTTTTTTTTACCAGAACCTTTCTTCCGATTAATACGCAGTTCTTCCTTAAAACGTTTAATAACGCGAGAAATGGTTTTAGGGTTAGCCCCTACCTCTTTGGCAATTTTTTTGAATGACCAGTGAGGTAGCTTTTGAAAAATTTTAATAATATTTTCTCGCACTTCCACTTCGTTTGCCATTTTCGCGTTGAATAAATTTTTATTGTCTTTAACTGACACACAATATTTTCTGACATTTAATCGAAAGCTACTAAGATAAAAAATTTTTGATTTTGAATCTTTCAATAGTACAGTATGGGAAGATATGTAGAATATGTCCTGATTTTCTGGAATGCTTTTGAATTGAGTACCTTGCTAAATTGATCATTGTGCAAAGCTGTGGAAGTTTTTTACTCTGGGATATGAATGAAATATTGTAAGACTATGACTTTGGAGAAAACTCATCATCATTTTAAGATGTGGACAATTTATGTTCATATAAGTATATTCAATTAGATATGGTAGTTCTTAAACATTTATAAGTAAGGTAGTAAGATAGAGAGCATAACAGTACTTCTATCTCATACTTACTACGTTAGATAGGTCTAAGTCTCTCAAGCACAGTGTTTTCATGCTTGCGCCAGTGTAAACAGCTTCCAAAGAAGGTATTGGTCAATTTTTAAGTTGTAGTACATAACTAAAATACTTAATTTACTTTGCAAAGGGATTGTGTGCTGTTAAGTAGTAAATATTATATTTTTCTAGAATATTAATGTAAATAGGAGGTTCAAGTTTAAAGCAACTCAATATCGGGAATAGTTGAGGATACTTGACTTTATTGTATTGTAAGATAATATCATACTCTTCTTAGCAGTCAAATTCATCCACTTTTGCAGAGAAATCAGTAAGATTTTATTCAAATATTCAAGTAGACTTCACTAACTCAACTATTCACCGTGGAATGTAATCCAGGCCGCAATAGAGTCCAAAATAGTTAACTCAAAGGTTGTATCACAGTAGCGTGTCACGCCTGTAAGACCTCAAGTACAGTGTCTGGATGCATTCCCGCGCATACTAATATCGAAGAGAAGTAGAAAGAGGACGAGATGATTTGAAAAAGGTGTGATATCAGTGAAGCCATTACCACGTTACAATCCCCGAAATATGAAATTGATGATTATGCACTAACAGAGACAAACTTGTCATAATCTTGGCTATATAACCTTATAGCCAAGATAAGATAGAAGGAGAATAAGAGTTAATTTTTGGGTTATTTACTTTACTTTACTTTTAATGGCACAACAGCACCAGTTTCACTTTATTGGACATCAATCCACCAAAACGTCTCCATAGAATGCGTACCGAAGAGAATATTGCTGCTGTATTCGCCAGTGTTGAAGAAGATCGCGATATGACCACCTGGCACTGATCGCCGATCGTAGCAATTGGGTTTGTGTTATTCGACCACCTGGAATATTTTACGCAAAAATCTTGGATTAATGCAATGCAAAATACAGCTGGTGGAAGAACTGAAGCCAGGCGACCTACCAAAATACCGAAGTTTCGGTGAGAGGGCCTTAGAAAAGTTGACGGAGGATCCGTTTTCTTTAACACAAAATTGTCTTCAGCGACGAGTCTCATTTTGGGCTCAATCAATACGTGAATAAGCAGAATTGCCGTATTTGGAGTGCAGACCGGCCAGAGGCAATTCAGAAGCTACCAAAATGCCCTTTTTGATGCAATTTATGGGCAGGCGGCATCATTGGGCCGTACTGCTTCAAAGACGACGAAGGCCTCAACGTTACGGTCAATGGAGAAATGGAAATAACACACTTTTTTTTGGCCAAAAATGCCAGAATTGGACTTGGCCGACATATGGTTCCAACAGGACGGTGCCACATGCCACACTGCAAGCGAAACCATGCATCAGTTGAGGGGCGAAGCGAATTTGGTGAGCAATTGATCTCACGTTTTGGTGCAGTCAATTGACCACCAAGATCGTGTGATTTGACCCCGTTAGACTATTTTTTGTGGGTGTGGGGCTATGTTAAGCCTCTTGTCTATAGGGGACAAGCCAAACACGATTGCTACTTTGGAAGCCAACATTGAATGCATCATTGCTGAGATTCCGAAATTCCGGCAGAAAAGAGTGAAAACGTGTGTCCAAATTGGAGCTTCAGAATGGATCACTTGAAGCGTAGCCGCTTATTTTACTTTTAATGGCACAACAGCCCATGGAGGGCCCAGGCCGAGCTTTTCGCTTTTCGCATCCACTCATGGTTGTGCGTGTTATATTTGTACATGAATGGAAGGGACCTACAGTTTAATGCCGAATCCGAACGGCAAAGTGAAAAGCTTTTCATAGGCAATTTTTACTCTTTTAGGTTTGCCATTGGCTGCCAAAAGGTGATGCCGGATGCCGTGTAGAAAAATAATATTTTTTTCTACTTTTTGATTTTGCCTGTGTCGAGATTCGAATCCCGAACACTCTGAGTAGCAGTCCAACGCATTACCACTACGCCACAGCGACCACAGTGTAGCCGCAGGCAACATTTAAGTGATATTATCCGTAAAAAGTAAATGGAAGGAATTGATTTATCGATCCAAATAAAAATTTCAGTTACTTTTGCAAAATTTCTGTATTTTTTTGAACTTTCAAAAACCAAGCTCTTGAAAAATCTCCTTTTATAATATAATTGTAACTTTTTAAACTTTTAAAGAAAGGCTAAATAATTCCGGGAATAAACGGAAAAACAATGGGCCTTAAGCATTTCACATGAATTAAAATTATTTGCCTGACTTTTCCTTTATGATTTACTGACTTTCATATCTCTATTGAAATTGCATTCTTATGTACATCATTTACTTAGAAATTATGCAAGTTTCAACTCAATTTCCTTATAATTCTTGCGCACATTAAATTTCTCTCAGTGTTCTTTTATCCTTCAACATACTTATGATAAGTATGTTGATATGTGCTCACACATTTTCATATTACATACTTACACAATACTCATGCCATCATTATGTTCCTACCCTATGCATAATAAGACATATGCAAAAATATGTAGCAGGCACTGAAATGCGTGCATCGATTAGAATTGGCATTGTGTATGCCTTAACCGTAACTAACCGACGACAACCAGCCAGATCAGCAGGAGTCAGTAGCAGTAATTGCCAGTGCCAGTGCCAGTGCCAGTGTCGAGCCTATACAATTTATAGAAAATTGTCAAGGACATGCCGCAAACTCTCATACATATTCAGTCATACATTCATAAAAACTCACTTACTGCTTCGAGTATGTAAAGGAATATTTTTGAATGTTTGCTATAATAGATACTGCATAGACATAAACCGGAAAGTATCGTATCTATTTATTTGTGTGTTTCTGTAGATACCACAACAAAAGTACACGAGAAGTAGGTAAGTAACAGAGCAGAACAGAACAGAACAGAACAGAACAGAACAGAACAGAAGAAGCAGTGAAAAAAAAGCAAACAGAGAATGCTTTTGTGAAATTCATGTTCAAGTATTTGTCGATTTGCTTCAATGACGAGGAAGTAATTGAAGGCACAAAAATAAACGACAAGGTGGAGCTTTGCGTACTTATTTTCCTAAGGCATGGGGCAGTGTGCGCACTTTTATTTGGCGTGGTTGATGAACGAAACTACTAGACGCCCTACAATTTATTGGGACACAGACACACAAACACACCTATACACAGATACACTCAATTACCTGGAATGTATGTATGTATGTATGTACTACTGTGGGCAAAAAGTAGTAAGACTTTTTAATTAAAATTTCGCGCGGAAACCCATTGATCAAAATATTATTCTTTTAAGGTTGGTATGACTGTCGGTGACATCTGTGCCAAATGTCACATCAAAATAATCATTAGTGTTTAGTTTACGCTTGTCTTTCTCAAGTTTCTGCACAAAAAGTGCATTCGGCGATTTTCACAATGAGTGAAATTATTCAACAAAGAAGTTCCATTAAATTTTGTGTGCGGAATGAAATTTCTGGTGCCGAAACGTTCAGAATATTGCAAAAGGCCTTCGGTGATAATTGTATGTCGCGAGCAAGTGTTTTTGATTGGTACAAATTGTTCAAATTGCGTTATTGACGCGTTGACGACGAACCACGTTCAGGACGGCCATCAACATCAACTGATGATCAACACGTCAATAAAATCAAGTAATTAGTGCTCGAGAATCGACGACTAACAGTCAGAGACCTTACTGGCATCGTTGGAATATCGGAAGGATCAGTGAAAACCATTTTAAAACATCATTTGGGCCTAAGAAGAGTGAATGCACGATTGGTTCCAAAATCACTGCATTGGTTGTACGAGACCATTTTGCCAAAAATTCGACTGATATCGTTCCGCAACCACCCTACCACCCTACCACCCTATTCGCCTGACTTAGCACCGTGTGACTTTTGGCTATTTTCTAAACTCAAAAAACCGCTTCGTGGACACCGTTACCGTTCAATTCAATTGAAGACATTAAACATGAATCGCTAAGCGCATTGAAGGCTATTCCGGAAATTGACTTTAACAACTGTTTCGAGAATTGGAAAAAACGTTGGCACAAGTGTATTGGGGCCGCGGGGGGGGGGGATTACTTTGAAGGGGACGAAATAGATTTGGAAGAACGAATAAAAAAGTTTGAAATTATGAACAAAGTCTTACTAACTTTTGCCCACAGTAGTATGCTAGTAAGTAAAGCAAATGAATTGCGCTGAATTGAAATTGGGCTTCATGATTATACTTATTACATAATATGCAGTAGTCGAAATTATTGATATGATAATTTTCGACAGCTGACATGAAGAATGAATTTTCATGAATTGACTCTAGCCATTAGAAATAATTATTTTAGTTTTCTTTTTTTTTATATTTCGATTTAATGCTAATTGCAATATTTATTTGAGTTGTTAAAGGGGAAAGAAGAGAAAAGAAAAGCTTTGTTTAGTTTTTATCTGTTAATAAATAAAGAGTACCTCAGACTTATGCTGGTTGTTATCAGGATGGGTGTAATTGGTTTGAATAAGGTGATCAGATAATGAAGTAGGAGGTCGAAAGTGTGAATAGTAAACTACCCCCTCTATTGCCGACGATTTGGAAATTTCTTCTAATAGACAAATTATTATAAAAAAAACTTTTTTCTTATTTTTTTTGAATGTCAATAAATATTGTTACGGTTATTTAGTTTCTTTTGTTTATTTATTGCGAATAAAGAAAAGGGTTTCGATCACTGGATTGTGTGTAAAAGAAAATGTTTGCAACTTTATTAAATGCAACACTTAACAAAACACTTACAAATTACTTCACAATTATATTACACACTCTGTGTTTACACTAAGACTGTCAAACTGTAACTCACTGTACTCGTATTTATAGCACAGATTTAGTCGCCGTGACGAACATTTCAGAGCTCTTCGATGTTTCCAGTTGCTGTTGTTTAGCACATCCACAAGCAATTAGCACGGCCGCGAACCTCACAGTTTTTCGGAGTTTCTATTCTAATACATTCCGAAGTCACTAGATGGCATAGATGAGTAATAATAACATATATATGTATAACCTAAACATATACATATGTTATGTATGTGCGCTTTGCACGTGTTTATGTGCAAAACGCACATATCGCCACAATATGAATTAGAAAGAAAATGAAGGTAGTCGCCGAGACGTAATTGGTAGTGAGGTAGGCTGCTACCAAGAATGCCTAAGTACATATCTCGGCAGATTCAAAAAAAAAAAGACAAAATGTAAATAAGGGACGTTCAAGTGTAAGTGTTCGCTGTGACGTAGTGATAGTGCATTGGACTGTTTCGCAGAGTGTCTGGTATTCGAATCTCGGCACAGGCAAAATGAAAAAAAAAAACAAACAGTTCTTCTACACAGCACCACCTTTTGGTAGGCAATGGTACTGTGCTTCTGGCCTTCTGCTTCTTATCCTTGTCGGTAGCGCTACATGCGCTCATAGTCGACATTGATCAACTGAGGTTCATTGTGGTAAAGGCATAACACTTGCCACAATGGCTGTCCGTCCCGGTGTGCTTAACGGTGTGCTGCTATTACATTCCCTCTCTCATTCTCCCTCCTTCTTTCTCCCACCTATCAATCTTCTTTCTTTTATATCAACATAAGACTCTGCCTTCATAGGTGTACACCCTCTGTGTTGACTGTAATATAAAATATTTTTGTCTACATGACAACGTCTTTTACCAGGTAATGGAAAACCTCAAAGAGTAAAAACTGGCTAAGAAAAGCTCTACGTCCGGATTTAACATCTAACTGCAAGTTTCTTCCATTCGTATGCGAATATAACATGCACAGCATGAAAAGAGATGAAAAGTTTGGTCTGAGCTTTCCCTTGTCGTCGCTGTGGCGTAGTGGTAGTGCGTTGGACTGCTACGCAGAGTGTCCGGGGTTCGAATCTCGGCACAAGCGAAATCAAAAAAAAAGTAGAAAAAATAATTTTTCTACACGGCACCAGCACCACCTCTTGGCAGGCAATGGCAAACCTACAAGAGTAGAAATTGCCTATGAAAAGCTTTTCACTTCGCCGTTCGGATTCGGCATTAAACTGTAGGTCCCTTCCATTCATGTACAAATATAACACGCACAACATCAGTGGATGCGAAAAGCTCGGCCTAGGCCCTCCATGGGCTGTTGTGCCATTAAAAGTAAAGTAAAGTCAATTCTTTGCTCTTTTTCACTTAAGAATTCAAACACTTTTAAAAATTCCATCTTCGAAATTTTACCAGAAAATTCGTTTCCTGGATGAAAAATTATGCAAAGGACTGTCCAAACCTAAGTACGTAGTTATACAACTTGAATATTAACCTTTTTTTTTTAGAGATTTAGGTCTGAAAAACTTTCCACAACGGACAAACGATTTTCCCCGATATATGATTTATGTATTTAGTTTAAAGAGTCTTCACAAAAATCTGAGCTGGTCAACTGGTCTGATTAAACTGGAATTTGGTTTTTTTTACTTTATATGGAAGCTGAGGTTAAAAGACTTTCCCAATTTTAAGATTCTAATCAAAGTTTAGCAATATCTCTTTATCGGTGTCCTGTGATTGAATTCCCTCTCTCATTCTCCCTCCTTCTTCCTCCCACCTATCAATCTTCCGTCCAATCAATAAAACAAATATATGAAACACAAACACATCTAAAAGTTCAGATACTGGTTGTAGATTCAAGTTTGTTTGGAGGTTCCTAGATAAGAGATGCGAAAAATTTATACCGTATCAATTGCCAGTAAATTTATGTAGATTAAAGTTCGTGGAGATGTTTGGGTGAAGAAAGCATTAACTTTCTTTTCCGCGCACATTAATTTACATGTTTTTCTTGATATTTAACGAGCTGTGGCATGAACATATTCTATTACCATATATGCTTTCGTAATGAAAAACTGATTTAAACATCAAGAGGAAATTTAAATTAGAAAATATTAAATAATAAAAAGTCAATGAAATCTAATATCTTAATGCTCAGAGTAAAAAAACGAGGTAAGGAAAAACAAAAAATACAACTTTATTGACATTTGTCGTTCATGTTAGACTGAAACCTTTCGGAAAATCACTCAAGACTCTGGTGTCTCGCGTCAAGTTGGTACCAAAGGGCGTATGGAATAGGTGAGAGTGGTTGCTTTGGATAACCGAGTATAGCATAAGGAACTGGTATTGAAACTGATGGCGCAAGAAACCGGCAATGCAGTAAACCCCGGGTAATTCAACCACGCTTAATTGCGTTTTCCGTTCAATTCCTCCAGAAATATTATTCTAGTTCAAAATGTACTCGGTTAATTGCTTTCCCTAGTTAATTGAATCATAAATTGTACATTTTGATCGATGCAATTACGCGGGGATTACAGTAACTTCACACGATGTCTCACGAATTATCTAACTTAAATCGATCCTCTCCCCAGTTCTTTTCCTTGTCTTCATCAATGACTTTCTATGATCAACTTACTCTTGCTCAATCTCTTTGGAAATTAAGAGACAAAGGCTTGCACTCCATAATGATCTCTTATAATTCTATACCAGTGTTTGGCTCAAAGGCAAACCAGTACATAAACATGCATGCTTGTGTGTGTATCAGAGAGAGAGAGAGAGAGACAGCGCTGTTGTTTTAAAAAATTGCGCAGCCAGATCTTGCCTACATGGATGCTGAAAGTCAACTAACGTGATTTGCGTTTGGAAAAATTGCTCTCAAAGTTCTCCCGAATTCCATTGTTCGTCAATTGTTCGTAAGTTACACGAAGAAGTTTATAGAGTATGTGTAACAGAAGTGAACATTCACTGTTACTTCTCCCTTCTTTCCCTTCCCTCTTACCTCTTATTTACCTTCCTTTCCTAATTACAACACATTGGAGCCCTTTCATAGAAGCATCCGCTGCAGATTGATGGTCAACTTACAGTGGGGGGGGAAAAAAATAACTTGCAATCAAAAATTTCAAATGAATTTCAACAATAAATAGAAAAAGAAATTACTAAAACTTTGACAGAAATAAATCTTTATCAACATTTGTCATGCTTGTAAAATTAACAACAATAACAACAAATAACATCAACAAAGAAAATGACAACGTTTAATTTGACGTTACGCTAAAAACTCTTATTAAAACTGACAATTTAACTTTATTTGTGTCGAGTGAAAAGGAGTAAAGCCAAATGCAGCAGCAGTTTAAAACAAGAAAGAACGAAAACACACTGAACATTTTTCGTTTACCAATCATGACAAAATACATTTTTCACTTTATATCCTAGCACGTTTACAAGTTACAAATAAAACTTCAACCCACAGAATTTCCCGAGTTGCTGAGACGCAAATCAAATAGCAAACAAAACAAAAAAAAACAACAAAAAACCTATTCAGTGATGATTTTTCACGGTAGTTTTTCTACACGTAGTAGCACGAATGCTGCTGCAGGCTGCTAGTCTTTTTGTTGCACATACTACGCTGCAACCAACCAAGAGTTCTAAGTCATACACATAAGTTGAAAAGAAAAAGAGAGAAAAAACTTTTAAACTTATACAAAGTTTGCAAAAAACACACGCGAACTCCTCAGTTCCGTATGCTGAAAAGCTACAAGTGCACGCACACACACACACACACACACACATGACACCGAAAATCTCTTGTGTCCACCGAAAATCTCTTGTGTCATCATTGCAGCAGACAGAAGCAGCAGGCAGTGTATGTCAGCAAAATTTCGACGCTATCATCAGCAACATCATCTCGGAAGTTTTGAAGCTAGAGAGAGCATCAGAGAAAAAGAGAGAGAGAGAGAGAGAGAGAGAGAGAGAAATAGAGCGAGAGATAGGGAGAGAGGACTGTGTACAAACAAACGAGTAGCATAAAGTTTCGCACGCAGCAGAAAATTCGTCTAGAAATGAACATTTTTACTACTATTTTATAAACACACACACTGACAAATGCAAACACATACATACATACATACATTCATACATACATATACTCGTATCTCTATGTACATTTAAGTAGTTTTTGTTAAATTTAGAATTTGTCTAAAATTTTCTTTTTGATTGCGCGTGTTTTTTTTTTTTTTTTTTTGTGACCAGTTTAGTTCAAGTTTACTTTTGGCTTTCGTGTGTTGTAGAATGTCAGGTTGTCATCAGCAGCAACTACTCAAAAGTTACTCAAAATCGTATTTTCTTAAATTTGAAGTTGCTTCCTTTTCCGCTTTAACTTCTTGCTTCATACCAAAGTATGAGGCTAAATAATACTCAGAATCGTTGGAGTTTCAAAATAATAAAATAATGCCAATGCTTGAGCTTTAAGTCTGCTTTTGTTTTTTTGCTGTAATAAATATAAAATTTCTTTACGCTTGGCAATGATAGCTTCAGAGAAAACGATTGGTATTGATGTAGCTCTTCTAGAGTGGAAGTATTTTAAGCTGGTTTATTTTTCCCAAACTAAATTCTGTAATATGGGTTAAATTTATGCTTTAGACACAGGTTCAAAACTGGTTTTTTGAGTTATAAAGTGCTAGGAAAATCATTAAATATATTTGGTTATAAGTTCGGTATCAGGTAGGAGATTTTAGCTTGTATCTGATTCGCTTTAAGGAAAAATCATCAAATTGTCAAGGCATCCAATTCATTTGGTTTTAGGTACAGGCTTAAGGCTCTAATTCGGGCTAAGATTGAAGCGTGATCATTAAATCAGGGCGGTCTCGGATTTGGGCAGGGTATGATTTACTTTGATTTACTTTTCTACTTTTAATGGCACAACAGACCATGGAGGGCCTCGGCCGAGCTTTTTAGCTTTAAAAAATCGTAAACTTTATAAGGAACTGCTTTCATGTTCAGTATAGCTCTCTTTTGGTTTCTGATTCGAGTTTAACCCTTGTAGAAAATCATTCAAATATTCGATTACGGGCGTAAGTGTAACGTATGTAAGTAAAGGCTTATAAAGGCCCAGACTTAAGATCACAGTAAAATAGTTAGGGTGTATATATTTTGAGCTTGACTTGACTTGACTTGACTTGACTTGACTTGACTTGACTTGACTTGACTTGACTTGACTTGACTTGACTTGACTTGACTTGACTTGACTTGACTTGACTTGACTTGACTTGACTTGACTTGACTTGACTTGACTTGACTTGACTTGACTTGACTTGACTTGACTTGACTTGACTTGACTTGACTTGACTTGACTTGACTTGACTTGACTTGACTTGACTTGACTTGACTTGACTTGACTTGACTTGACTTGACTTGACTTGACTTGACTTGACTTGACTTGACTTGACTTGACTTGACTTGACTTGACTTGACTTGACTTGACTTGACTTGACTTGACTTGACTTGACTTGACTTGACTTGACTTGACTTGACTTGACTTGACTTGACTTGACTTGACTTGACTTGACTTGACTTGACTTGACTTGACTTGACTTGACTTGACTTGACTTGACTTGACTTGACTTGACTTGACTTGACTTGACTTGACTTGACTTGACTTGACTTGACTTGACTTGACTTGACTTGACTTGACTTGACTTGACTTGACTTGACTTGACTTGACTTGACTTGACTTGACTTGACTTGACTTGACTTGACTTGACTTGACTTGACTTGACTTGACTTGACTTGACTTGACTTGACTTGACTTGACTTGACTTGACTTGACTTGACTTGACTTGACTTGACTTGACTTGACTTGACTTGACTTGACTTGACTTGACTTGACTTGACTTGACTTGACTTGACTTGACTTGACTTGACTTGACTTGACTTGACTTGACTTGACTTGACTTGACTTGACTTGACTTGACTTGACTTGACTTGACTTGACTTGACTTGACTTGACTTGACTTGACTTGACTTGACTTGACTTGACTTGACTTGACTTGACTTGACTTGACTTGACTTGACTTGACTTGACTTGACTTGACTTGACTTGACTTGACTTGACTTGACTTGACTTGACTTGACTTGACTTGACTTGACTTGACTTGACTTGACTTGACTTGACTTGACTTGACTTGACTTGACTTGACTTGACTTGACTTGACTTGACTTGACTTGACTTGACTTGACTTGACTTGACTTGACTTGACTTGACTTGACTTGACTTGACTTGACTTGACTTGACTTGACTTGACTTGACTTGACTTGACTTGACTTGACTTGACTTGACTTGACTTGACTTGACTTGACTTGACTTGACTTGACTTGACTTGACTTGACTTGACTTGACTTGACTTGACTTGACTTGACTTGACTTGACTTGACTTGACTTGACTTGACTTGACTTGACTTGACTTGACTTGACTTGACTTGACTTGACTTGACTTGACTTGACTTGACTTGACTTGACTTGACTTGACTTGACTTGACTTGACTTGACTTGACTTGACTTGACTTGACTTGACTTGACTTGACTTGACTTGACTTGACTTGACTTGACTTGACTTGACTTGACTTGACTTGACTTGACTTGACTTGACTTGACTTGACTTGACTTGACTTGACTTGACTTGACTTGACTTGACTTGACTTGACTTGACTTGACTTGACTTGACTTGACTTGACTTGACTTGACTTGACTTGACTTGACTTGACTTGACTTGACTTGACTTGACTTGACTTGACTTGACTTGACTTGACTTGACTTGACTTGACTTGACTTGACTTGACTTGACTTGACTTGACTTGACTTGACTTGACTTGACTTGACTTGACTTGACTTGACTTGACTTGACTTGACTTGACTTGACTTGACTTGACTTGACTTGACTTGACTTGACTTGACTTGACTTGACTTGACTTGACTTGACTTGACTTGACTTGACTTGACTTGACTTGACTTGACTTGACTTGACTTGACTTGACTTGACTTGACTTGACTTGACTTGACTTGACTTGACTTGACTTGACTTGACTTGACTTGACTTGACTTGACTTGACTTGACTTGACTTGACTTGACTTGACTTGACTTGACTTGACTTGACTTGACTTGACTTGACTTGACTTGACTTGACTTGACTTGACTTGACTTGACTTGACTTGACTTGACTTGACTTGACTTGACTTGACTTGACTTGACTTGACTTGACTTGACTTGACTTGACTTGACTTGACTTGACTTGACTTGACTTGACTTGACTTGACTTGACTTGACTTGACTTGACTTGACTTGACTTGACTTGACTTGACTTGACTTGACTTGACTTGACTTGACTTGACTTGACTTGACTTGACTTGACTTGACTTGACTTGACTTGACTTGACTTGACTTGACTTGACTTGACTTGACTTGACTTGACTTGACTTGACTTGACTTGACTTGACTTGACTTGACTTGACTTGACTTGACTTGACTTGACTTGACTTGACTTGACTTGACTTGACTTGACTTGACTTGACTTGACTTGACTTGACTTGACTTGACTTGACTTGACTTGACTTGACTTGACTTGACTTGACTTGACTTGACTTGACTTGACTTGACTTGACTTGACTTGACTTGACTTGACTTGACTTGACTTGACTTGACTTGACTTGACTTGACTTGACTTGACTTGACTTGACTTGACTTGACTTGACTTGACTTGACTTGACTTGACTTGACTTGACTTGACTTGACTTGACTTGACTTGACTTGACTTGACTTGACTTGACTTGACTTGACTTGACTTGACTTGACTTGACTTGACTTGACTTGACTTGACTTGACTTGACTTGACTTGACTTGACTTGACTTGACTTGACTTGACTTGACTTGACTTGACTTGACTTGACTTGACTTGACTTGACTTGACTTGACTTGACTTGACTTGACTTGACTTGACTTGACTTGACTTGACTTGACTTGACTTGACTTGACTTGACTTGACTTGACTTGACTTGACTTGACTTGACTTGACTTGACTTGACTTGACTTGACTTGACTTGACTTGACTTGACTTGACTTGACTTGACTTGACTTGACTTGACTTGACTTGACTTGACTTGACTTGACTTGACTTGACTTGACTTGACTTGACTTGACTTGACTTGACTTGACTTGACTTGACTTGACTTGACTTGACTTGACTTGACTTGACTTGACTTGACTTGACTTGACTTGACTTGACTTGACTTGACTTGACTTGACTTGACTTGACTTGACTTGACTTGACTTGACTTGACTTGACTTGACTTGACTTGACTTGACTTGACTTGACTTGACTTGACTTGACTTGACTTGACTTGACTTGACTTGACTTGACTTGACTTGACTTGACTTGACTTGACTTGACTTGACTTGACTTGACTTGACTTGACTTGACTTGACTTGACTTGACTTGACTTGACTTGACTTGACTTGACTTGACTTGACTTGACTTGACTTGACTTGACTTGACTTGACTTGACTTGACTTGACTTGACTTGACTTGACTTGACTTGACTTGACTTGACTTGACTTGACTTGACTTGACTTGACTTGACTTGACTTGACTTGACTTGACTTGACTTGACTTGACTTGACTTGACTTGACTTGACTTGACTTGACTTGACTTGACTTGACTTGACTTGACTTGACTTGACTTGACTTGACTTGACTTGACTTGACTTGACTTGACTTGACTTGACTTGACTTGACTTGACTTGACTTGACTTGACTTGACTTGACTTGACTTGACTTGACTTGACTTGACTTGACTTGACTTGACTTGACTTGACTTGACTTGACTTGACTTGACTTGACTTGACTTGACTTGACTTGACTTGACTTGACTTGACTTGACTTGACTTGACTTGACTTGACTTGACTTGACTTGACTTGACTTGACTTGACTTGACTTGACTTGACTTGACTTGACTTGACTTGACTTGACTTGACTTGACTTGACTTGACTTGACTTGACTTGACTTGACTTGACTTGACTTGACTTGACTTGACTTGACTTGACTTGACTTGACTTGACTTGACTTGACTTGACTTGACTTGACTTGACTTGACTTGACTTGACTTGACTTGACTTGACTTGACTTGACTTGACTTGACTTGACTTGACTTGACTTGACTTGACTTGACTTGACTTGACTTGACTTGACTTGACTTGACTTGACTTGACTTGACTTGACTTGACTTGACTTGACTTGACTTGACTTGACTTGACTTGACTTGACTTGACTTGACTTGACTTGACTTGACTTGACTTGACTTGACTTGACTTGACTTGACTTGACTTGACTTGACTTGACTTGACTTGACTTGACTTGACTTGACTTGACTTGACTTGACTTGACTTGACTTGACTTGACTTGACTTGACTTGACTTGACTTGACTTGACTTGACTTGACTTGACTTGACTTGACTTGACTTGACTTGACTTGACTTGACTTGACTTGACTTGACTTGACTTGACTTGACTTGACTTGACTTGACTTGACTTGACTTGACTTGACTTGACTTGACTTGACTTGACTTGACTTGACTTGACTTGACTTGACTTGACTTGACTTGACTTGACTTGACTTGACTTGACTTGACTTGACTTGACTTGACTTGACTTGACTTGACTTGACTTGACTTGACTTGACTTGACTTGACTTGACTTGACTTGACTTGACTTGACTTGACTTGACTTGACTTGACTTGACTTGACTTGACTTGACTTGACTTGACTTGACTTGACTTGACTTGACTTGACTTGACTTGACTTGACTTGACTTGACTTGACTTGACTTGACTTGGCATTCTGCCAGCAATCGTCTTCCAAAAAGGCCTCTTCTTACCATAAGTGTCATAAATAAATGTTGTGATAAATTTGCAGTCGTTGATTGAATTTTTAAGGGTTTTGGGCTACGAAATTTTATTGAGAATACAGGAAAGAAACATTTCTTTAGATACTGAAATATTCAAATGTGTGAATAGTCTTTGGTAAGAAAACTATAAACACGGAGAAATATTATCTATCCTCTTATTAGTTTAAGTCTACTATATTTTTATAATTAACGCCAGGCCCCTAAAAATGCCTAAAATAAATAACAACTTCCGTGATTTTGGAAAATATCACCGACATTCCTATGTTGAAAATGATGAGCTTTATGATAGATAGCGAAGGCGACTTATTATGTAAACAAAGTGATCCACATGACCCGAACAATAAACGTAGTATATTGATATCGAGGGTAGTGACAGCGATATTTTTGATACGAGCAATGAAGATGAGGCAAGCGACAGTGAATACGAAAACATTTCAAACACATGTAAACGAAGACGTTTACCATTCCCATCGAATTCTAGTGACGAAGATGAAAGTAAATCAGAAATTTTTGTAGACGGAACTGTTTGAAAAAAAAAAATTAAAATTAGAAGAAGGGAGGTTGGTGGAAGATTATCAGTTCGCAGCATTTTCAAGGATGCTCCCATAGGCCTGCAGCATATGCAAAAAGGAATATTATTTACGAGGAAATAAGTAGCGCAATTGTATTTGTTATTATCCATTATATTTTAGAACATGTAAGAACTTGTACAAAGTTAAAAGCTTCACGAGTTTTCAAAAAAAAAAAAAAAATTTATATTTCCGCAAGCAAAATTGAAGGCGTTCATTGCGATATTGCAAGCACGTGGGGCGTACGAAGCAAGAACTTTAAAACTTTAATATTTATCGAATAAGAAATGGGGGCCAACATGAGTATAAATAACTTTACAGAGATTCTACATTAAAATTCGTTTTGACAAAAAAAAATAAAAATATGAGGGAAGTCAACGTTTACAAAGAAACAAAATTTGCTTTAGTTTCAACAGTTTGGAATAAATTTATTGAAAATAGCCAAAAACGCTTTAAACCAGGTGCATATACTTATTACGGTGGATGAGCAACTCTTTCCAACGAAGGCCATATGCAGGTTCACACAATATATGCGAAACAATCAACCCGACAAACTTGGCATAAAATTTTGGCTAGCGTCTGACGTTGAAACTACTTACTTAGCTGGCACTACAACCGATGATCGGTCTTGGTCGCCTCCACAAAGCTTCGCCAGTCAGTTCTGCAATGCGCGCGCTTGCGCCAGTTGATAAGGCCAAGTGCAGTCAGGTTGCCCTGCACCTGGTCTTTCCAACGGAGATTTGGACGTCCCCTTCTGCGTGTTCCTCCACCGTGGTTCGAATAAAACATCCTTCTAGCCGGAGCGCTTTCTTCCATTCGCTCAACATGACCCAGCCAGCGAAGCCACTGGAGTTTTATACGCTTGACTATATCAGTGTCGGCGTACAGCTCACACAGCTCATCGTTCCATCTTATTCGATACACGACGTCCACGCACAATGGACCGTAGATCTTACGGAGTATCTTCCTCTCGAACGCTCCTAACATCCTCTCATCATTGATGGTCAATGTCCACGACGTCTCTGCGCCATACATTAGGACGGGAAGGATGATGGACTTATAGAGCGTTATTTTCGTGGGTTGAAACTACTATAACATATTTAATAAATGGATTTCCTTATTTAGAAAATGTTGATGCACTCGTTTCATCAACACGTCCAACTAAATTTGTTGTTAGAACCATATATGTACTATGAAAAGTGGAACCATAACAACGTACAATTTCTTTACAAGTATTCCTCTGGCATTGAAATTACTGACAAAAAATACTACATCAGTTGGAAGTAAACGTTGAAAAATAAAAGGAAACTCCCAAAAATTTGCATAGATAAGAAAGATAGCATGGGTAGTTTCTCAAAGTTGCTTTACGAATCAAATGGGTGGACAGAGTAAACCGAAGAAGAAAGTACTTTTACTAAATAACTAAGTGTTACTTGGAACTTTTGTGTAGAAGTTCGGCATCTTTATCCTTGCACTGCTGTAGAACGCTATAATAACTTTTTGGATATACTTTCTGAATTAATTCTATATCAAAGAATGAAAAATGTTTGGATCTAGCTTATATAGATGATGAACACAAAGAGTCTGCGCCGGTATCGAAGTCATCAGCTACTACAGCAAAAGCAAAGCGTCCACACACTGAACACACTCTCCGGATCACAGTCAAACGATGGAGGAAGCAATAAAGCAAGCTATGGCAGGTGTGCAAAGTGAGGTTATGACTCAAATTAACAACTTTTTTTGGCGAGAAACTAAGCAAAATCGACGAGAAGCTGAAGTTTATCCCCAAAAAAACAACTTACAGCAACTCACAGCAGAAGTGAGTACAATGAAAGAAGACATAGCCAACATAGCAGCAGAGAACCGGGCGCTTAAAGATTTTGTGGACCAACTGAAGGCGGAAAGGCAAGCTGATAGCAACAAAATAAATATCGTGGCAGAGCAGCTGAAAAAGAAGAACATAATTTTCAGAAATATCAAGCATTTAAAGCTTATAAATGAACTGACAGAAATTTGGATTATTGTAACTATTGAATATAAAGGGTGTTTGTTCTAGAAGTGTGGTTTTCAATCTGGCAAATACTTTTTTCGGAGTTGGTCTTTTTGACAGCTGCCACTTGATTTATGCTCAGTTTGGTTTGCTATATAGACTTACACCTGAACAATGTTTGCAAATTATTGAAATTTATTATCAAAATTCATGCGCTGTGAAAAAAGTGTTTAGCAAGCTACGTCCATTTAGCGACGAGGCTCATTTTTAGCTCAATGGATTCGTGAATAAGCAGAATTGCCGAATTTGGAGTGAAGACCATTTAACCAAAAGTGAGCTTCATCGCTGAATAAAATTTTCTTGTGAAAATCAGGATCGGTGGCCATCTCGTTTTGGGCCCATTCACCGAACGTGCAACGCGCTTGATGGTCGGTCGGCTTCAATTCTTGCACGAGTTGGATTTTGTAAGATCGCAAACCAAGATTCTTCCATAAAGTGGATTGGCACAGCTCCAATTGTGGCGCACGATGGCGGATGGACTCATTCGGATCTTCTTCGATGCTCTGCTCCACAGCAGCAATAGCGTCTTCGGCACTGAAGCGTACTGTACGGCATCTCTGAGGATGCGCATTATCCACTAGAGTAAACATGATGCGAAACCGATCCATGGTTGCTCGAATTACCGACTCTGCTGGGCGATTATGTCGACCGAATATTGGACGCAGCGCGCGATGTGTCGCGTGAACCGAACCATTATTTTGGTAATAAATTTGTACAATTTGCAAACATTATTCAGGAGTAAGTCTATTCACTATGAAATGGCAAACCAAACTGAGTATAAATCAAGTGGGCAGTCAAAAAGACCAACTCCGAAAAAAGTATTGCCAGACTGAAAACCACACTTCTAAAAAAAACACCATTTATTATAAGTACAATTCATCTAATTGAAGTAATTTATTGTTTATTTTCTGGTCGCTGTAGCGTAGCGGTAGTGCGTTGGACTGTTACGCAGAATGTCAGGGGTTCGAATATCGGCACAGGCAAAATAAAAAATAAATAAAAAAAATTCAATAAAATAAAAAGAAATGCAACAACAACAAAATTAACGGCACCATCTCTTGGCAGGCAATGGCAAACCTACAAGAGTAAAAATTGCCTATGAAAAAGCTTTTCACTTCGCCGTTCGGATTCGGCATTAAACTGTAGGTCCCTTCATGTCCATTTATGTGCAAATATAACACGCACAACATGAGTGGATGCAAAAAGCTTGGCCTTTGGCGCTACATGCGGTCATAGTGATACACTGATAAAGTGAAGTTCATTGTGGTAAAGGCATAACACTTGCCACAATGGCTGCCTATCTCTTTAACGGTGTCCTGTAATATTCACTCTCTCATTCCCCTTCCTTCTTCCTCTCACCTATCAATCTTCCCTCCATTCAACACAATGCTCTGCATTCATAGGAGTACACCCTGTGAGTTGCATGTATCAATTAAAAAAAAATTTTAAATCCTTATATAAAGACTGAAAACCCCACCAACCATTTTTTCTCAGACCAGTCATTTTGACTGATATCGGTATGTCTCACATTGCCAACTTGTCGGTAGATCTAGTGTTAATGAAACTTTAATGTGAATTAATTTTTTTGTATGTAAACATTATTCACAGCAATTTGAAAATCATTAACAAAGTCCTAAAGTAAAAAGAGTTTCAATAGTCGTTACACCTTTTGGAATAATTATCTCACTTTGGTGTTCATCATCATCAGTAACAACGAACAAAAACGGAAAAACTTTAACTACGGCTACTAGTATGAACAAACAACAACAAAAAGTAAATAACATCACAAATAAATAGAGAAATATATACGTATATTATGTAGATAATTTAATATCTCTACTTTCATTCACAGACATTAATATCAAGGAGGCAGTGAGGCAGCTAGGCAGTCAGGCAGGCAGTGAGGCAGTCAGGCAGGTAGTTTCCGTTTCCGCATCCTATTTAAAAGCCCAAACTTTTCCATTTCTTCTTTACATTCCTTATCAGTTCGTTTCTTTGGTAAACATTGCCTTATCCTCCTCAATTCTACTTTTATTTCCCTTTCCTTTCCCCATCCTTACTTTCCTTTTTATACTATGTATTTTGCACTTTTCCCTCATCGCATTCACGTTCACTTTCACTTCTCCTTACCTTGGTGCTTGTGTTTCCTGTTGTTCTTACTTTAACTATTTATCTGTTTATCTGTCTTTAATATAAACTTTAACAACTTTATATACGCTTACAGTTCAGTGGAAGTTTAAGTGAATTAAAGCCGTAAGAATTACTCGTTCGTAAGTATTGAAATAAAGAATCCTTTCATTCGTTATGCCATGCCATGGTTGCCAACATGCAAGCTTACGTATCAATTGTGTTTTTGCTGCGCTCTTTTGTTTTCTCCTTGTTCGTCGGGATGGTTGTGTTTAATTTTTGGTACAAATACTTTGCTTTATTATTGAATTCCTTCCTTCCGTGCAAAAAGTTTATGCAAGCGTTGAGAATATTTCAGAGAATTTCGATTATATTTCCGTGTGAGTGGGAGTATGTGTAGTTTTTGAGAATCTGGGTGTTTGTGGGTATTTGCCTTCCCATTGTTGCTTGCTTGAGTGCTTGCTTGGCAACATGCGTTTGTTTTATGTATTTTTAGTGTAAGTATGCTTCAAATGGTTGCGTAAATTACAAAACCACAAAATTTCCGTAGAGAATGATTACTTTCTTTGTTGTTTGTGTGGCAGTGAGAAAAATAAGCTGTTTGCACACAATGAAGAAGATCTTTATGTTAGTGTGTGTGTGTCTAGTCTTTCAATTCCAGTCAAATATCGGATTTTTCATAAAGTTAACACATGACTTGGACTTAAATGGAGATAAATCAAAAAGCTAAAAATTACATAACTGCGAGGGTGAAAAAAACGAATTTCCATAAAATTCAATATTGCAATGTTACACTTTTGTGTCTAGTATCTTAGATGGCAACTATCTTCGCTTAGTAACATGAGCACTGAACATTAGTGGTCTTCATTAAATCTCGCAATTTAAAAACTTAAATCTGTTCCCATACATTGCCTTTGGTCTCTCTGCAATTTCTACATTTATGCTCAATTGAGATATATTTAGAGAGAGAAAAAAGCTTTAATTTCAAATTCATCTCTTGGGCATGAGGTTCTTCACATGCATCAGTAGCCTACCTGGAATTTTTTAGGTTGGCTAAGTTTAGCAACTTTTTTACCATTGAAGTTCCCGTTTTTCATAAACCCATCCAACTAGTGTAAATTAACCTTGAACTCTCTATTTTAGTCAACTGTATTCACTACACTATCTGCTCTCTTCTCTTTTATCACTATATCCACACCATGTAATCTGATCCACCACATGTAATCTGACGATGAATTTTAATCATTCATTCCTCTCTCTTCTTCATCTCTTTTCATACCTATCTCATCATCGGTATTTCTTCTTTCTTCTCGCTTCTCGCTTCTCACTTATTTTTTTTTTTTTTAAATGATAAATTTAACACTCAGGATGTACTCCTATGAATGCAGAGCATTGTGTTGAATGGCAGGAAGATTGATAGATGAGAGGAAGAAGGAGGGAGAATGAGAGAGTGAATGTCAAAGGACACCGATAAAGAGATAGGCAGCCATTGTGGCAAGTGTTATGCCTTTACCACCATGAACTTCACTTTATCAGTGTATCACTATGACCGCATGTAGCGCCAAATGCCAAGCTTTTTGCATCCACTCATGTTGGGCGTGTTATTTTTGTATATGAATGGAAGGGACCTACTGTTTTATGCCGAATCCGAACGGCGAAGTGAAAAGCTTTTCATAGGCAATTTTTACTCTTGTAGGTTTGCCATTGCCTGCTAAGAGGGCACCACCACTGTATAAATGTTGTTGTTGCTTTTTTTTTTTGCCTGTGCCAAAATTTGAATCTCTGACACTCTGCGTAACAGTCCAATGCACTACCGCTACACTACAGCGACCACAAAGAGTGGTCATAGTATAGTGGTTAGAGTATAGTCCATTTTAGTATTATTTCTTGCATGCGCAAATAACGTTTCTTGGGCATCC
This sequence comes from Palloptera scutellata, assembly GCA_958295655.1. Lineage (NCBI taxonomy): Eukaryota > Metazoa > Arthropoda > Insecta > Diptera > Pallopteridae > Palloptera > Palloptera scutellata. The sequence goes on along the minus strand of OY282450.1, from coordinate 38,014,000 downwards.
CAAATGCAATACATTGAAAGAGAGAAGATGTTATTTGCTCATACCATACTTTATAAAAATTTTTTTTAATCAGACTACCTCCATTCCTCGTCTCTTGTCATGACTATTTCTTCATCGCTATTTCTTCATTCTTCTCGTATCTCACCTTTCATAAGAGTCTAGTCCAGTTTAACATTATTTCTTTCACGCGTAAATAAGAGTTCTTGAGCATTCCATATATAATACATTGAAAGAGGGAAGATCTTTATGTTTTTTGCCCATCACACTATTACTCACCACGATTTGACTGTTTTTTAATAATTAGACTCTCTTTATCTCTCTCTCTCTCTCTCTTCTTCTTCTCTTTTCATGCCTATCTCCTCATCTCTATTTCTTCATTCTTCGCGCGTCTCACTTTTCTTCAGAGTCTAGTCCATTTTCATATTATTTCTTGCATGCGCAAATAACAGTTCTTGAGCATCTCACATGCAACTCATTGAAAGAGAGAAGATAATTATTTACGTGTTTTGCCCATCGAACTTTTACTCATCACGCGTTGTCTGCTTTTTTAAAATGAGACTCTCTTTAACCATTTCTTTTATTCTTTTTCTCTTTTCATAACTATCTCTTCATCGCTATTTCTTCATTCTTCTCGTCTCTAACCTTTCTAGACCATTTAAGTATTATTTCTTTCACGCGAAAAAAGCATTTCATATGCAATACATTGAAAGAGAGAAGATTTTTATGTAATTTGCTCATCACACTCTTGCTCACTTTGTCTGATTTTTAACAATGTGACTAGTCTCATGAAACTCGTAAAGAGAGGAGAGGGCAGAACGTCAAAGAGATGGAAGAAATCTCTTTTGGGCAGTATTTTTGTGAAACCTTTTGACGTTTCTCTCTAGCTTTAACCATATTTCTTTAAGTTTAATTACTCAGCACGCCGATCACATCGAATAATAATTAGTTAACGTTTAAATTAATAAATAAGTAATAGTAATAAGTCAAGAGTGGTGGAAAAATTGATTTCTTTTGGTCAAAAAATAATATAAAATGGTGAGGTATCTACCATGAAACTAGTCTCATGGTATAAAAGCTACATGTAATTTCAAAAGGGAATGCCAAAAGTTTCATGAGACTAGTCTCATCGTCCCAAAGTGAACTTTTATATGTTCACCTATTTTTAATTTATACTTTTCTCTATCTCATCCCCTTATCGTGTGTTTCTTTTCGTGACATTTGTTTACCCTTTTCTTCCACGTTCAGTCAAACCTCATCACGTTTGCGATTTTTTCCATTACAAACAATAATTATTTGTCTTTTTCACTTTTTTACTCCTACTTTTTACCCTTCTCAGTTCATCGGTACTCCTCTTCTTCCCCCGCTCGTTTCATCGCCTTTCCATGTCTACAACTACTTAACATCTAAATTTATTTTTCCTCCTTTCCTTTCCATTTTCACTTTCCCTTAACCTTGTTGTTGTTCCTTTATGGCCCTTTCGTTATCGAACCTTTTTCCTTTTCCTTTTTCATATTCAATTATTTCGTAGCTCCTACCTTTACCTTTCTACATTTTATGTTGTGCCCATATTTCTATATCACCTTTCTCGCCACTCCTTCCTTTTTACAGTACTTTCAAGAAGAAAGCAATCGACTTTTCCGTATGAAATAATTTGAATATCAAGTAGGCCTTGATATTCAAAAAACTTGATTTCATTGTACATTTCGCATGTAGTTGTAGAAACAGTCCATTATACGCTTTCAGAAATGAGTTCCGTATACGCGAACCGTTTTGAAGCAGTCTTTCTTTGTTCCCATCCAAAAGGTCCCAAGATGTCCCACTTGAGTGCTTCGCAGTACTTAAAAAAGTCGAAGGCGTTTGTCCAGCATTGGAACCAACACTTTTTGGTGCACAAAAATGTGGACGACTTGCCAAATCGCGGCATTTGCAGAGCTACCTCGACACAGGAGGAATTGGTTATAAAGAGGATTTTCGAAGCTGATCCAGCCATAACCTTACAAGCAGCTAAACAAAAATTGGATCGAAAGGGCATACATGTCTCCCTGAATACAATAAGAAGCCGTAAACCGTTTGAGGAAGTTTCAGATCCAATTTCGAGCAAAGACGGTAAAACCCTTATTAACTGTAAAGCAAATAAAAAACGCCAAGAGTGGGCAACTGAACATGTGGATGACGATTGGAGCCAAGTGGTGTTCACAGACGAATCTTCCTTTTGGATGCCAAACACTATTAAGCGTGCTTGGTCCACTTAAGATGGTAAGATGCTCCAGCGATCAGTGAAACATCCAGGAAAGGTTCATGTTTGGGGATGCTTCACAAAACAAGAATTTGGCAAATTAATCATGTTCACGAGGAATTTGGATGCCAACTTCATGACCACGATATACCGTCGTGGAGTTCTGCCATCAAAGGATATGTGGTTTGGTGCAGGAAGCCGAGATTGGGTTCTTCAAGAGAACAACGACTCAAAACATCGCAGTCGCTTGTGTAGCAGTTGGAAAGAGGAAAACGGCATAGCTTCATTGGATTGGCCCTCACAGTCGCCAGATGCGAATCCGATCGAAAATGTTTGGGCTCTTATGAAGTTAAAACTACGTGGAAAAAAGATACGTTCAATAAATCATTGGAAACGGCTTCTTAGGGTAATATGGCGAAGTTTAACACGGTCATATGCTGAAAGCATGCATTAGTCGATAGCATGCATTTCCGTTGTAATGAAATTACAAAGAATGGTGGAATAATTAATCATTTCAAGATGATGTGGACTTTTTTTTTTAAAGATACCTTACTTTCGTCAGTGACTTGAGCCGATTGCTTTCTTGTTGAAACTACTGTATAAATTATTCACATCACATTAACACATACTGCCTAATTTATCTGCAAACTAAACACACTTCAATCTTAACGAAGTTCATGTGAGAATTTTAAAATTAAGAAATCCATACAAACACGCACACACACACACACACACACATACATACATTTTACTAACAAAAACCACAGCGAACAACCAACAGAAGACAAAAAAAACAAATGCCATTTGTCGTAACACTTTTTTAGGTCTCAAATCGACACAAGTGACCTAAATATGAGCCGTTTATTTGGAAAGTGGCATTAGTCACTTTGTGTTTAAAGGGAGATATTTAAGGGTTTACGTTTTAACATGTTTAAAAATATTGATGTCAACTTTCGAGTACAACTTTCACTTGTATTTGTTATCTCAGGATACTTTTCTGAAACAATATCTCAGTTGTTCTCAACATATTGAATATAAAGGTTTTGAAAATGGAGAGTAAAAAGTGACTTATACCAATTTCACAATAAACTGCTCATAATATTCCCTAAATTTCGCGTAACACATTAAAGATTAAATGCAATTAAATATTCAAGCGTAGCAACTTCATACTTACAAGTAACTACCGCACACGTACACTGATCTATTCAATTCGAAAGTAGTTCAGGGTAACGAGCACAGCATTCGCTTTATTCGCACGATACACGTGCCCGCTGTAGCGCTACACCGCCACCCAACAACCAGCCAAGGAATGAGAAATTTGAGAGCTTTTTATATCTCTTTTGTGCGCGGCTCCTAACCGCAACAACAACTGCAACTTTTTAATTGTTTAATGTTTTTCATTTTTATTTATATTAACAACAACAAAAACTAAGGGAAACCAGAAAAAGAGATAAAAATCGTTGCATTGTTTTTGCGCAACTTTTCATATGATGAGTTATTTTGCTGGTGTGTATGAAGCAAAACGGAAGCAAAAATAAGAAAACAACCGAAAGTGAATAAAGCAGAAGAAAACAGTACACACACACACACAGACACACAGACACACAGACACACACAGACACACACACACACAGAACAAAGGAGTTGCAAAAAGTTAAAAGTTAAGCAGTAACATCCGGACGATTTTCATTTTTGCCGCTTTGTGCTACTTTCTGCTGCATACTTTTAGCAGCATAAATACATACAAACACACACACACACACACACACACACACACAAACATACATACATACAAAGATATACCTATTTCAAATCCCTGCCTGGTAGTATAGAAGTTGCAAGCAATGAACGTGAAGGTGGAAGTGCTGTGCTGTGCTGTGCTGTGCTGAGCTGAGCACATCAAAGCCCCAAATGTGGTAGTGATGCAAAAATAGAATGAAAGAAAAAAACAACAACAACAGAGAGACAGAGGGGTAACGACAAGAGGAATAGAAACTAGCAGGTAGGGCATGTGGCTGCTAGAAAGTATAGTGGTTTGTTTTTTTAAGCTCATTTCCGCGAGATGCTGCTGAAAGGAATTATTGCGAGTATTTCACCGGAAAAATCTCGAAGCAAAAACAAAACACACAATACAACGAGTAGCTTACAACTGTCGAGCGTGAAGCGAGAGTGCCTAGCAATACATGCAAACATGCACTTGAGGAATACAGAGCAGTAGCTTAGTAGTATGTAGGTGGAGCCGAGCAACAGAGCAACAGAGTAGCAGTGTTGCATGAAATGCACGTGCATCTAACGTGAAAAGTTAAAAGCGGCAAAAGCACTTCAGCTAACATTGGGGCAACACTGTCGCTGATGCTACCTGCTGCTGGAATGGAAAACCAGCTCGGCGCTTAATTGTTGGCATTTTCTGATTTGCTGTTTCTTTTCATGTTGTCGTTACTGCCAGCTACAGTTAGAGCTCCATCTGCAGCAGCTCTGACAACTGCTGCGAATATGGTGCGGTGAAATACTTAGCTTTTCAGTTTGGAGATCACTGACTGCTACAAACTGCGACTGCTGCACGTTGATTATATGCATGCACTTTATATATATGCCACAAGGATTTCACATGTAACATCAAGAGAAGGGTGTATCGAAAAACATGGACGCAAAAATTTGAACAACACAAAATTAGATATTAAAAATATATTAAATCTGTTTGATGAACTTGTTTACACAGCTCAAATGGTTTGCCATTTTTCGTTACACCCTAAAAAACTCGCACACTAAACAGGTAGCCTGCTGCGTAGAAGCTTTCTGCTGCTGACTAACTTGCATTTACGCGATATAAAAACAAAGAGAACAAGAGCAAAAAATCGCAACAAAAAAAAATGTGTGTAGAATTATTATGAGAAATGCAGGGAAGAGAAGAGGGAAACGAAAAGGGAAGAGAAAAGGGAAGCGAAAAGGGAAGAGAGGGAATTATGGTAAATGAAATAAACAGCACCTTACTAAAAATAAAACGTTTCTTTATTCAAACATTCAACATTGTTGCATTTAAATATTTTTTATAGCATGCGAGAATAAATATCTATTCGTGTTTGTGTGTGTGCGTGTTAAGTATCTGGGGTATCTAAGGTATGCAGGCAGCACATTTGCAATACAAAAGCATTGAAGTTCTTTTTTTTTTATTGTGCGGTTATCTAAATGAAGACGTTTTATGAATATGTTTTTTTTTAGCTTTTCATGCAACCAAAAACAAGAGAAAATGGAAAAGAATATGGCGGGAGCGGATTTGTTTTTGCCACGGAATTCTTTTCGTTTTATTTGGAAAGTAATTTAGGGTAAAATATAGAGAAAAGGACAAGTAAGAAAGGAAAGTGTAAGTGAAGCGCGTGTAGTGAGAGGATAAGTAATGAAAAATCGTCCAGGCAAACTGACATTTTAATATTTACGTAATGCATCAAGCTCTTGCCGGTTCGTTGAAGAGAAAGCAAAACTAAACACACATTTCGTGGCACATTGTATTTAAAATTATGGTGCACTTCAACTTAAACGCTTGGCGCTTGTGCGGGAAAAGTTTTCTTTTTGCTGTTTCAGGTGATGTCATGTGGAAGACGGCTGGAGTAACTTACAAGGGGCTAATCTGGATTTCAGTGTAGTCTTACAGATATTGAAGACACACAACTGTTTAAGACACTTCCTGCCATTTCCTGGCAATCATTTTACACAGCAAATGTCACTAGACATAATTTCAGAGCAATTAAATTCCGTGCTATTTTAATATAAGGATAAATAAATTAACTTTAAAGGAATATAAGCAAGCGCAATTGTACAACAAAGGAAAAGGGTGAAAGGGGCACTTACCTCGATTTGAAATTGCAGCATCAGCATTATGCCACAGTAGACTGGAGTGCAAAAAACATCCTAGGCTAATTACAATTAAAATGGGACAATTCATTTTCAGCGTGAAATGCGCGGCACGACTTGATGCTGTTGATGTTGATGAAGATGACGACGACGACGACGATGACGATGACGACGACGATGACGGCGGCGACGACGGTGCTGGCGCTGCTGGTGATGGTGGTTGTAGAGACGATGAGAGAGCTGCAACCAATGTACTGCTGGTAGCTTTAGCTCTAGTAGTAGCTGCAGTAGCAGATGCTTGTGCGCCGCAACGTATGCTATGCGAAATTATTCCCATTATTTGTATGAATTAGTTTTTGCTTTGTTTTATTTTGCGTATTTCTGCAACACACAATTGTACGTTGATGATTTTTTCGTTTATTCTTCCTCTTTTTCAGCTTTCTTTTTGGTTTGCTTTATTAAAAAATTTTTTTTGTTCTTTTTTTGTTTTTTTTTTTTTGTTTTTGTAATTTTATTTCTGCATACGCTTTGTTATTTGCTTTTATGTTTTTTTTTCGACTTTTTTGTTTTATGTGGTGTTGCTAGCTTTTTGTTGTTTGTAATTCACAGTTTTTCATTTGCGAATTTGTTTCTAGCGCGTGTAAAAACGAGCGAGAACGTGCATAGCAGCTAGAGCAACAACAAAAAAGGGAATCTTGAAAGAATTTCCTAACGACTCCTTTTTTTTTTTTGCTTTTTGTTGGTACGAATTTCAGTTCTACGTTTTTAATTGTATACGCGCAAGTTGTTTTTTTTTTTTTGTGAAATAGTGAAATTTTCTCTTTCTCTCTTTGTTTTTATGCTCTTAATTTTTGCATGCTTTGCTTTAATTGCTTTTGTTGTAAAATTATTAAAAGAAATAAAGCAGCGGCACTTTTTTTTTAGTTTTTATTGGAAAATTATACGAGTATATAAAAGAGAGAATGCAATTTATGCATTTCTGTTGTCTGCTTCTAGGCGCCGCCACCACACATTTGTAATCAGCAGTACGTGCATTTATTTTATTAATTATTTTATTCTTTTATTAATTGTTTTATGGTTTATCGCGAATAATATTTCTTGTTATGTTTTTTTGTTTTAACACATCATTTTACGTTGCAAGTTTTTTGTTTTCTGTCTTTATTACTGTATTTTGATTTATGTCACAATATGTCACATGTTTTTTTAAATTACTTTTGCTTTTCCAACGCGTTTCAATAACTTTTTTAATTACAATTAATCGCAAAATATGTGGCGTGTGTTTATTTCTGTTTTATTTACATAACTTTGTTGCTGTTGCTGTTGATTTTACTAATGCTGCACGGTGGTAGATTGTTTATACAATGTTTAATGCAAATAATTGCATTATTTTTACTATTTTTAGTTTTAATTATTAATTAATTAGTAAACATATCTTGCGAAAATAAAATAAAAAACAAGGCAACATCAATTGATTGCATATGTTAAGGCGCGCTAATGTATGCACTTGTTTTTTTTTTTGTTTGTTTTGCAAAAAAATATTCTGTCTGGTTGATTATTAGTTTGCTTTTGGATGTTGTGGATGTTTGTTCTGCATAAAAAGTTTATTGATTAATTGCATTCATCTGAAAAGTAATGGGAAAAAAACGAGAGAAATCAAATTAGTTTGCTCAGTTTTTAGTTTTAATTAAATAGTTAAATAAACAAATCTGCTTGCTTAACGTAGCTTAAATACAGTTATGCACGCACACCTTAAGTTAACATATTGAGTATTTTATTTATTTAGTGAGATAAGTGATTGACTCTGGGATTTGGCGCACACAGTCAAACTATCTCTCCCTCTCACCATCTCTTTCTATGCCCATTATGTAATTTTAATTCAACTACTAAGTACTACTACTATTAGTAATAATTTTACAGCCAAGTCCAGGGCATAATAACCCTTTGACGGACTAGGCCAAGCTTTCTCATCACCTAATGTTTTGTGTATTAACTGTGCATCCATCTTGTGTTCTTTTTTGTATGGATGATATATTTTCCTTCATATAAGAATAATAGTTTAAAAATTCGCTAAAAATGTTGATTTTGATTTTATTTCTATTAAAAGCTTAATGATCCAAAGGTTTAATATTTTCCTCTAGACTTAAAGAATAATTCTATTCTCTACTTGGGATGCATTTTTGTAATTATTTTAAATATAAAAGTGAAGTAAAGTCTTTTTGTTTTTGTGGTCGCTGTGGCGTAGTGGTAGTGCGTTGGACTGCTACGCCGATTGTCCGGGGTTCGAATCTCGGCACAGGCAAAATCAAAAATTAGAAAAAATAATTTTTCTAAACGGCATGCGGCACCACCTCTTGGCAGGCAATGGCTAACCTACAAGAATAAAAATTGCTATGAAAAGCTTTTCACTTCGCCGTGCGGATTTGGCATTAAACTGTAGGTCCCTTCCATTCATGTACAAATATAAGACGCACAACATGAGTGGATGCGAAAAAGCTCGGCCTAGGCCATCCATGGGCTGTTGTGCCATTAAAAGGAAAGTAAAGTAAAGTAAAGCAAAGTAAAGTAAAGAAGTAAAGTCTTTAATTTCTAAAGAAGCAAAAAATGTGAGATTTTAAGAGCACACGGGACAAGTGAATCTTATCACAACTAATTTTGTTCACGTCTATACATTAATCTGCTACGTTTTTTATATTTCCTGACATCAGTCCCTATTATTTCCATGTTCATTCTATTAGACTCAATACAATGAAAAAATATACCAGCAACTTGTTGGGAAAATCAACTCAAATAAAAAATAGTACTTAGTAATTTCATTGCAGAATTAACCTACGAAATTCCTTTTGTTCCTTTCAAATGTGGAAGAGAGTATCATAGAGTACATGACAGTGAGAGCCAGTACTTTTTCCATCCTAGGTGTATGGAAATTTTGATTGTTTAAGAATCAGGCACACGCATTACAAACAAAGATATCGGCTCTCTCAATGTCATCTCATGTGTACATATGTATACACGCGGTCGACTGCGAACAATCGAGTAATTTTCACATAAGCGAGTGATTGACTTTAGAGGAATTTACTGTTATTGTTAGTCGTGTTGTTTTTGCGATTAATTCATTGAGTGCAAGTACATAAATAAGAGAGAGAGAGAGAGAGAGAGTGTTATTCGTGTTCTTGTAGGAGTGGATTTTCTTTACTCGCCTTTTTATTGGTGCCGTTGCACTCCATAACATTTTGATTGTAATCGTCAATAAAGAGCGTGAGAGAAATGAGTTTGTTGTAATTTTGAAATCAATCCTCAATAAAAAGCGTGGGTAAAATGAGTTTGTTGTAATTTTGAAATGAATCCTCAATAAAAAGCGTGAGAGAAATGAGTTTGTTGTAATTTTGAAATGAATCCTCAATAAAAAGTGTGAGAGAAATGAGTTTATTGTAATTGTTTGATGTGTGCTTCAGAGAGTCAAACAAAGTAAAATAATTCGTCATACAAAAGGTTGTCAATCCAGATTTCAGTATCTTCCAAAGAGAAGTACGATTTTAAAGTATTTAGTTTTGGTACATTAAAACTACTGGATTAGCATTTTCTCGTTACAAATTCCACTAGTTATTTTCTTTCTTTAAAGATTCTAAAGTTTGTAAAGCCAAATATTTGCTTCTGTGTTATTATAAAAAGGCAATTATTTGGGGTTTTTTTTCATATTTTAAGCTTATTTTTCAAGAATATATTGAAAATGGAGGGAGACACTTTGAAAGCCGAGAATAAAGAGTTGTCTTGTCCTGGGTACATTCATTTCACTCTTCTGATACTTGATAAATAATGTAAACTGTTTAATTATTAATAAACTATTAATAAACTTTCCAAAATAAAACTTTCACTGCATATTTTATAAACAAACGAAAACAAAAAGAAGAACAAAAACACAAAAAACACATTTTGGCAGCAAAATTGCATATGATCATATTCCTTCCACCATACTCAAATTAAAAAAAAATTATTGTGTATTTTTTATTTGTTTTTCTTTTTAAATTACACCACAGTCTGCAATTAGCAAATGTTAAATAATAAAAGTTTATGCATCATTTCATTTTTCAAAGCAGCAACCCAGCGCTTACACATGAAAACTGTCAGAAATACCAAAACTGCATTAAACAACGACCTTTTTTCACCCGAAAGTCTTCTGGACAAAAAAAATTAAATAAAAACGACACAAAAAATGTTTTATGAAAAAGTTTTTCATAATTTAATGCGTTTTAAATGAGTTTAAAATGCAAAAGTTCAGGCGTTTGAATGAAATCAGACCGAGTAAGTGAAAGAATGAGAGGAGTGAGAGAAAAAGGAGAGCGAAAGTGAAATTATTTCATTATCACATGCCATAAAATAAACGGCAAGCGAGCGACTAAACGCATATCCTTATTCTGGTGGTAGTGCATTTGTATGTCGGCTCCATTAAAAGGCCAGAAAAAGATATAGAAGGCCGCAGAAAAACAGTAAAACAGCAAACAAAGTAAAAAAAAAAAACTATATGAAGATATAAATTAAGATTAACTCTCCGCTATTTACATAAATAAGTACATTAAATATACATACGAGTAGATAAATATTAAATGCCATATGTTTGTTTATGGGTATCGCAACTTTTGTGGTCAACGTCAACGGGCCATTAAAACGGGCCACTTGGAAAGTCATCGCCGTCTGTATGCAGCTAAAACATACTAATAATTATCATTATTTTCATTACAGGGCAATAATACACACCGAACAAAAGAAGAGCACAAAAAAAAAAAAAATGCGCAAAACAACAAAGAGCTAAATGAAAGTATTAGAGTGGAGTGTGTAAGGAAGTCACCACATAAACGCATACGAAGTAACTCCTAAAGGAGCAATAAAATTTTTCAGACTAGCTACCCAACAAACCAAAGCTGCAGAAGAAAATATGACAATGAGCCAAATATATGGAAATGTTACTACGAAACCAACAAACATTGGGTTTAATTTCTGTAACAAATCAAAAATTTCTGGATAAAAACCAAAAGTTCAGGTTCGAATTGATCTCGGATGTAAAGTAGGCGAGTGTCATTTTAGTATGGAAATTTTAAGAAATTGAAACACTTATCAGTGAAATGTTTTTCATATGGCAAACGAAAATATATTTAAAACTAACAAATTTAAATAAACCGAAATAAATGATAAAAATCTGCGGCCTTCTCGCTGGTTAAACATAAAATAAGCAGGATCTTAACATTACAAGAAATCCTCTAAATAATTTTTTTTTTATTTTTTTTTGGTTTTTAATCTTATTTTCCTCTTCCAAGTCACAACATGATAGTACATATGTGGAGACGATTTTTGAGACTTAACACAGGCAAAACAAAAATTACAAATTGAGAATAAAAACTTTTTACACGATACTTCGAATAGTAAACAGAGTTAAAAAGAAGCTTTTTACTACATGAATCTGTGACAATTTTCCATTTATGCACAATAATAATGAATGTGGAAAGCTCATCCTAGATACTCTATGCGTTGTTATGACATTTTTTCCTATCCAAGCATTTTTAATCTCATATCATCGCTAGAGAATTAACTTGCCGTATTCGCTATTTCGTATTCGCTATTTGTGCGAAAGACTGAAGCCCATCGTCAACAAACTGATTGGACCTTATCAGTGTGGCTTCAGGCCTGGTAAATCCACCATCGAACAGATATTCACACTATGCCAAATCCTTGAAAAGACCCGAGAAAAACAGATCGACACCCATCATCTATTCGACGATTATAAAGCCGCCTTCGACAGCACGATTAGGGATCACTTGTGCGCCGCAATGTCTGATTTTGGTATCCCTGCAAAGCTCATTCGGCTTTGCAAAATGACACTGACCAACACCACCAGCACAGTGAAAATTGGGACAGACCTCTCCGCACCATTTGATACCAAAAGAGGTTTCAGACAAGGTGACTCCCTATCGTGCGACTTCTTTAACCTTATGCTGGAGAAAATAATTCAAGCTGCGAACATCGACATCTCTGGCACTATCTTCTACAAGAGTGTCATGCTGCTAGCATACGCTGATGATATTGACATCATTGGCAAAAACGCTCGAGCAGTCAGTGCAGCATTCTCCAACCTGGAAAGGGAGTCTCGTCGTGTGGGTCTAGTGGTGAACGAGGACAAAAGGAAATACCTTGTGTCAACATACAAAGAGTCAAAGAGCCCTCTCGCGTCTTGGACAAAATGTCACTGTTGACAACTACACTTTTGAAGTCGTCAAGGATTTCATTTATAATAATAATAATGTCAGCCTTGAGATCAAGCGAAGACTAACTCTTGCCAACAGGTATTACTACGGGCTCAGTAGGCAATTGACAAGTAGAGCCCTCTCTCGACCGACGAAAATAACGCTCTATAAGTCCCTCATCCTTCCCGTCCTAATGTATGGCGCAGAGACGTGGACATTGACCATCAATGATGAGAGGCTGTTGGCTGTTAGGAGCGTTCGAGAGGAAGATACTCCATAAGATCTACGGTCCAGTATGCGTGGACGACGTGTATCGAATAAGATAGAACGATGAGCTGTATGAGCTGTACGCCGACACTGACATAGTCAAGCGTCTAAAACTCCAGCGGCTTCGCTGGCTGGGTCATGTTGAGCGAATGAAAGAAAGCGCTCCGGCTAGAAGGGTGTTTTATTCGAACCACAGTGGAGGAACACGCAGAAGGGGACGTCCTAATCTCAGTTGGAAAGACCAGGTGCAGGGCAACCTGACTGCACTTGGCCTTATCAACATAGCAAAGGTGCCTGGCGAAGCTTTGTGGAGGCGGCCAAGACCGATCATCGTTTGTAGTGCCAGCTAAGTAAGTAAGTACTCGCTATTTCACCATTTTTGACTGAAGAAACTCGTTTTGGGCTCCAGAAACCAAATATTCAGATTCTCTAATCGTTTCATTTTATCTATTTCCATTCGCGGAGACAATGAGGGTACACTTTGCCGTACACGTCACCAAAGCGGAGATTAATCGTGCTGTTCTCTCATATACGGCAACTCATGGCGAATTGTGATAACACTGTGTCCGAGATCTTCACACCATATATTTTGATCACCTAAGTATCAGATATACGTAATGCAACGATGAAAAAGTGGTCGCTGTAGTGTAGTTGTAGTGCGTTGGACTGCTACGCAGAGTGTGCGGGGTTCGAATCTCGGCACAGGCAAAATCAAAAAGTAGAACAAAATAATTTTTCTACACGGCATCCGGCACCACTTCTTGGCAGGCAATGGCAAACCTAGAAGAATAAAAATTGCTATGAAAAGCTTTTCACTTCGCCGTTCAGATTCGGCATTAAACTATAGCTCCCTTCTATTCTTTACTCACTTTTAATGGCACAACAGCCCATGGAGGGCCTAGGCCCAGGTTTCCATTCCTGTACAAACACGCACAACATAAGTGGATGCGAAAAGCGAAAAGCTCGGCCCTCTATGGACTGTTGTGCCATTAAAAGTAAGTAAACGATGAAAAAGTAAAAAAAATTCTATCGACTAGTTTAATTACATAATAATTAATTTCAAACTTTAAACTAGTAAACAACAATTTACTCGAAATGTTTATTTGGCGTATGCAGCAAATCAATTTAACAGGCGACCATATGAGGGAATGGTTAAAAAAATTTTAAAAATCAACTTTATATCGTATTTCGGTTAAAGAAGGTTTCTTGAGTCGAAGGTCGAAAAATGCGAAAATTCAGATACATTTTTTGGAATTTTTTTTGAGTCACGCTTTTGATACATATCACATAGAAAACTATTTTGTAGAGTAGCTCTGTGAAGGATGGAAAAGAAGTAGAAGAACATCATTAGATTGTAAATGAAATATTTCTGTTATTGGTCAAAAGTTCAAGTACAATTTGGGCTGAAATTGTAAAAACAACAGCACAGCTCGATTTCAATTTCAGTTAAGTAAAATAACAAAATCGATTGGACACTAGAATGACAACACGAATTTCAAAAAGAAATCTACAATTGAACTGGTAAAAATGTCGCAACGCATTTCTAACGATCTCGATAACTTTGGTTGGCTTGGTGCACTTTGCATGCGTGCGTGTGTGTGTGTGTACACAAACAAATCTGTTCCAAAAGTAATTACTCAGAAAGTTGCTCCCCAAT
>OY282450.1:37904758-37994758 GCA_958295655.1 Palloptera scutellata | reverse complement strand
ATGCGTACTTTGTGTGTGGATACTATACGACAAGTGACATAAAAGATCTCTCCATGAAATTTGCGTTATGTCCAAAAATATTAGATTTATTGGAATGAAAATATTTTTGTGCTTCAGGAAATCATTACAATCTCTCGAAATTTAAAGCAATTTACAAATACTATTTAAATTTGAATTGAAAATGTTCAGTCTTGTTGTAATAAAACCTGCTTAAATCTGAATACTGAATAAAAGCTCGAGATGTTTTCTTTCGCATGTATTTAATAATTTTTTCTTTTTTCTTTTTGCTTAATAATATTAGTAGATTTTCATTTAATAATTTTTCTCTTATTTTTTTTTGATAAAATCTAAATATCATTGATTCATTCATCTTCCATATTAAGTCACATGATTCTCAAAAAAAAAAAAAAATTAAATAAAAAGTATGAATAAAACATAAATGTTCAAATGAATGATTCTACAAATTTTGGTAGTAGAGAAATCAATAAGTTTGATTTATTGGCAACCAAATCTAGTATACACACACACATATACATTCACAGCGTAGTAATTCAGCTTATTCAGACGAATGCACATATTCAAAGAGAGATATTACATTTATACATACAAGGCAGCAAGCAGAAATGTGCATGATTGCCCAATGAGCAGAGCATCGCATTAGAAAATCATCCGAAGCGCTTCTTTAACAATATTAGAAAAAAGCAAAAAATAAAGCTTAAGCATGAAGCAAAATAAATCAGAAAGCTGAATTTTCTCCTTTTTTTTAACAATATAGTGATTTAAATGAATTATGTCTTAGAGAATATGAAGAAAGGCCTCTGTGTAAAGGAAACGAAAGTGAGACTGCACTACTGCCCTTAAACTCCTTCAAAATAAGTTCAAAACTTATATGGGGGTGCCTCCAACTATAGAAACAAACTAGCATCACAAAATAGAGTGCACCTAATTTGGGTGCCTGGGCATAGTGGTTTTGAGGGCAATGAAATGGCTGACGAACTAGCCAGAAAAGGGGCATCTGAACCCCTGTTTGTACCAACCCCATTCTGCGGCCCGTATGGAGTTTTGTAAAGCTTAATCTTAACACGTGGCTGAACGAAAAGGTCCAGGCTGCCTGGGACGATACCTCAGGCAACAGACACGCAAAATCATTGATACCAAGTGTATCAAAGTTAAGAGAAAAACAACTCTTGATGTCAAACAGAAACGGAATCCGAGCTGTCACAGGATTTCTGACTGGACACTGCTCAGTTAGGAAACATTTTGCTAATACATGGGAATAACTCGGAATGAATGCTGTAGATTTTGTGACGAAGATTGGGAAACAGCAGAGCACATTCTGTGACAAGCTTACTTCGTCACCTTACTACTGCATACCCAACTAAAGCTGAAACGGGCAATATGACTCCCAGGGATCATTTTTAAATGCTACAAGCCTAGAAAGAATATCTTAGGATATTGAATGGGCTCTTCACATTAGGCCTTGCCTTCTAAGGCCGCAGTGGTTTGGTGGTGTCTTCTGCCGAGCACTTGTTTCACAATCGAATATAAGCTAGTGTTTTAAATAAAAGATCAAAAAGCTTAAAAATTCTTTAGGAATCTGTTTTTACGGAATTTGAATTTATTGCGGGCGGGCACTACCGAAAGTTTTCCATGACAGTAGCAATGCCTAGAGTTAGAGTTAGTTTTTTGTGTAGCTTTTGTAGCATTACTTCAACACTGCTTCCCACTGGGTATCAGTATGTATGTATGTATGTATTTTGTATATACTATGTAAATATATTTCAACACTAAACGTTTCATAGTAGTAGGAATATTAATTTTAGGCAGCGCACGAAATTGCATCAAATCAAATAAATGTTTTCTGCATTGCTGAACAATTTCCACACCAGATGCTGCCGCATTGAAGGCTACCAAAACAAGAACAACAAAATGAAGAGCAAAATTTCAGTTTTCATGTTAATAAATCAAATATTGCAAAGCAACAGAACAAAGCGAGTACCTAAAAGTGTAAAGTGTAACAAAATGAGTTAAACAACAGAATTATTGCACTTGAATCACTTGAAATCGTTGCTGTAATGTTAATGAGTTTTAAACTTCAGCTCGCTTTTGTGTTGAACGGAGAATAGCAGAAATGACTGGCGAAGCTTTATGGAAGCGGCCAAATGTGATCATCGCCACTTGGGTACTTAAGTAATTAAGTAAGTTAGAGAGACCGCCAATTGAAAACTGAAAGCTTACAATGTGAATCCTTAAAAATTTCCTAAGGTGTTCCCAATGAGCCAAATTGATTCCATCTGAATAATCTGTAATTCTGTAAAAATAATATGTAACTCGTGTAGTTGGATAGTTTACAGAAAAATGGAGTGAGAAAGATTGTTTAAGTTTTCTATCTTACAGTACTTACTTAAGTCGCATTTGAACTCTGAGTAGAAATCACGCTGTGATTTTTTAATCAAGCAAAAATCACATCGTTACGTTATCGTGCAATCGATTCATAAGTTTCTTACAAATACTCAACATACGAGGTATGATGAAAAAATAATCGTTATGCCAGCGTTTTTTCCAATCCTCGAAACACTTCTGAAACGCGCTTTTTGGTATCGCCAACAGCTCCTGTTTCGATTTTTCTTTTACTATATCTCCTCAATCGTAGCAAAACACTTTCCTTTCATCGGTGTCTTCAGTTTTGGGAAGAGGAAAAAGTCAGCGGGGGCCAAGCCCGGTGAATACGGTGGTTGAGGCATGATGACGGTTTTGTTTTTGGTCAAAAACTTACGCACAAGCGACGTTGTTTTTGCTCAAAATTTAGCAATTTTGGAACAATCTTCGCTGCTGCACGTTTCATGCCTAAAACATCTGTAAAAATTGCTTGGCATGAGCCGAACGATATGCCAACATCATCAGCAACCTCTCTGATAGTGATAGTGATTCGACGATTATCCAAAATCATTTTCTTCACTGCGTCAATGTTTTCATCGGTTGTTGACGTGCTCGGGCGACCAGGACGAGCATCGTCATTGACATCTTCTCGGCCTTCCTTAAACCGGTTATACCACAATTGAACTTGTGTTCTGCTCATAGTAGACTCGCCAAAGGTCAACTCGCCACAGTCAACATTTCAAATGTCCTTGCGCATTTAATTTCATTTTTTACACAAAACTGAATACAGTTTCTTTGATCCATTTTTTCGAATAGTAAAAAATCGAAGAGCACACCAAAACACGACTAACCATTTTATCTGTCAAAAACAAACTGACAATCCAAAATGGTTGGTATTGCCAACATATATAACAGACATGTGCAACAACATAACAGGAAAAAATAGCGGTTATTTTTTGATCACACCTCGTATGTTTAAAATAATATTATCTGCTCCCTTTCACTTGAAATTTGTTAAGTATTTTCTAGGTAACAACTGACGAAAGAGTTTTGTTCGCTAGGTTCAGGTTTATTATCTGTGCTCTGAAGTGTGAAGTGTGAAGAATGTGGAGTTTTAATTGTCATATACAATATAAGAGAATAATATGACGAATAATAAAGAATAGAGTAGAAAGTAAGACACGTTTGTGTCAAGACAGTCATAACTCTAAACACATTGATTTTGAAAAAAAAAAACTAATTAAATTATTTTCAGTTTTTCAGAAAACGATCAGTTTTTTTTGGTGAGGCATTCACAAATTGCCAGAGATATGGGAAAAATGTGTAGCTAGCAACGGCCATTACTTTGAAGATTAAATGTATAACCATTTTTCTTAAATAAACGTGTATTTTCTTAAAAAAAAAATTACGGTTTGATACTTGTACACCTGATATGTATCGTAAATGTGTGGATTGTTTCAGGGCATTATGGAAGTTGATATTGAACCTCTTGGACCTCCAGTCTAGCACTGTTTCACTAGAACACCGAAGCGTCGGTGTTTGTGTATGACTACTTTTGTGTGTCTTTAGTCATTCAACTGGCAATAGGCAGAAGGGATTATTTTAGGATAAGGTTGCTCTCTTTCTTAATTATTTTTTTTTTTCTATTTTCATAAAGCTCTGCACTATGTAAATAATTTAATAAGCTAATGAAATTACATTTGGTATTGTTACCAAAACGTAATACGTTATAATATCTAGGTTATAATAACGAACTAAAGCGAAGAAGCTAGTAAATATTTAATGCAAATAAAGCGATATTTTAATTTGATCAAAATTAAAATATAAGAAAGATATCCTTGTGACAGCTTGAAAAACTTATCAATTAAATAAAATGCAAACAAGAAAGACATTTCCCCGAAAAATATGCAAAGGAAAAGTGCAGCATTTTTCTTTCAATAAAAATGCTAAAAACTCTGTACAACACCAACAATAACAAAACATAAATGTAAGAAATAAATGCAAATAACAGCAAAAATATCAACACAAAGTAAACATATACAAGCACAAGTTTACACTCATACACACACACATGCAACGAGCATTAAATACGCTGTCAAGCAACAGCCGCAACAGCAGCAGTAGCAAATTTTCTATGAAATTTCCCAAGCGAAGTATTCATAAAAGAATTTCCATATCAATTACAATTCATAATAATAATAATGTATCCTGTGCTTGTAAATATGTACGTGAGGATGTATCTACATATGTATGTATGTGTGGATGTGTGGATGTGTATGAAAAGAAGCAAAACTGCCAGCAACAACAAGAGAAAATTATAATACGTTGAGGAATAAAATAGAAAATATGAAAGTATAGAAGGGTAAGCTTTAAGCATTGTACTCGTATAGCATGTCTACGAACATCACATTGCCGCTCGATCCACGCTGCACTCACTCACTCACTCACTCACTCACTCACTCACTCGTTCAGTCGCTCTTTAGAGTACGTTTGTTGCAATAAAATATCCACACAGGACGACAATATATCTATGCATTAATACTTATGTGTCCTATGTATGTGTAAGTATATACTATTCATATCGCTGCTAAATATTATACACTATTGTATGCAGATGCATATGTATGTGTGCCTTTGTTTGTGTGTGCCTTTAGCCATAAGCAGAGGATGATGACAAACAAGCAAACAAGTGCTTTAGAAAATATTTTGCGCAAAAATAGCAGTGCAAGCAAAAATGCTTCCCAGGATGCTTAAAGGATAATCCATTTCGGCATAATAAATAAAGCAGTAATTGCAAAGTGAAATGCAATAGACATACAAACAAACGTATTACACATACATACATATATTGTACATATACACATCTAACTCTTTGCATACTTAAAATCATATTCATATGTTTAGAAGAAGGTAGAAGCTACATACATACATACATACATACATACCCACATATGCAGCGAAGAGTAGAACAGATTAGAGCGAGAAGCAGTTAGTAAATGCATGCACTTGCATACTTATAGGCGCACACAAGAGAGTCGGTGAAAAAAGAGCGAAGAAGGGAAAGAAACATGCACTTGGAGATATGTGTGTATTTATGTATATGAATATGTGAATACACTTGAGCATGTGCATGTGCATATGTGTATGTGTAATAAACGAGTACATATGTGTGCAATGTTGTGTTGTGATTGTGTGCTCATGTTTGAGGGAAATTTATTCAAATTATGTGTGTGCTTCAGCAAAATTGAAAATTTTACGCTGGGTTTTCTATTGCAAACATACAAAGACGTATGCGTAAAGGCACAAAAATGTTCGCATGTAAAATGTATGCAAAGCTTTTAAGTGTGCTGGCAGCGTGTAGTAATAGCAAAATGTAGTCGTATTATTATTATTATGATTATTCCATATTATGAGCACACAATCATAAAATATAACCAAAAATCGAAATACACAAAACAAAATGAAGAATTATGCTCTTACTACTCGTACTTTTACTGTTATACAAAGTGTGTAGCATGTGCTCGTAGACCTACATCATTCATGCGTAACAGTTGGCCAATGAACTAAATGCGTGCATATGCTTCATTGGATGATAAATGATTTCAACTATTAAAGTATGAAAACAAATAGACGACATTTTACACTTTAAGTAAATGTTTGTACCCATTCTGAGTAAGTAATTTTTACATAAGTATTAAAACCTTTTTTGAATTGAGATTTTGTTTTTTAAAATACATAATTAAATTAATTAATTTTCGTTTTAAAAAATCCAAGTCTTGAATCCGAAGTCTTGTCATCCGAAAATTTCTATTTATTTTATTTCGGAGCTTTGGCAATTATACCCACCAAGGCGTATGAGTAACATATAATTTGAGAGAATATTACACTGTATAACAATTTTAAATTTTACAAGATCAAATGGCAAATGATTGACTTTTAAATGTAATTTGAGGCTCCCGATTCTTAACCTGTACTCAAATTTTTTCAGTCATCTTTAGGATTCCCACTATAAATTCCCAAATACACTAACTTTTCGGAAGTGCGAAATCAAGTTTTGTTTCTTCAACTTTTACATACTTATCTCAAGCCAAAGACAATTTTTTTTTGTAATTGTTCATTCAACACACAGGGTGTAGCCCTATGAATGCAGAGCATTGTGTTGAATGGAAGGAAGATTAATAGGTAGGAGGAAGATTGAGAGAGGGAATGCAATCACACAAGACACCGATAAAGATATTGTTTTTCATCAGGAAGGATTGATCATGAAGGTTGAGAAGAACTTCCCTACTTCGGTTAACCACATCATGGCATATTTTTTCCCACCTTCTACTCCTGTAGGCAGCTTAAGACTTCTGCAAAGCATTCTGTGCCCAGTATTAATTGCGTTAATCTCTTATTTCTTTTATCACCTGACCAGGTGATTGGCCTACCGGGAGGAATATTAAATAAAGCCAACTATTAGGAGCTTGTCAATGGATGTCAGTATGTTAATTGTTGAATTGTACTGGTACCAACAGTCAGAAAATTTGATCTTACCAAGGAATCTTAGTAAGGGTTTTAGATCTAAATTTATGACATTTAAAGTATCTGACCAGTAATAACTCCGATTCCTTTCCTGCTATGCTTGATTACCACGCAGTGTAGAAGAGTATGCTCTGGCGTTTCATTCCACTTCTGACGCAATCGGCTGGTGCTGTCCTGTGCTAAGAATTTTCAAGTATTCCCCTAATTCACAGTGCCCTAAAAGAGAACTCGTTATGATTCTGAGTTTGTTCTTACTTAACTTGAGGCATAATGCAGCTCTCTTTGAGTTTAAGTTCTCAATTAGTAGCTTTGACTGCCTAAGCTTGAGGACATGAGTCGAGTGGGCCTTACTGTCTTACTGATCCTTTTCTTCCAGTTTAGTCTATATTTAATAGTGTTTACTGCTATACGGAGAAAAGGCATGGATAAAATTAATGTAGTTCATAGCTGCTGCCATTCTCGCTAAACAATCGACCATCTTATAACACAGGGAGACAGAAGATGATTACCTTATTTGTGTTGCTTAATTCATTCAGTATCACTGAGCACATTCTCAGATTAGCTTTGAGAAAATCTCAATGACGTTTCAGGCTTTGATTGCGGCGTGATTGTCTGAGCAAATTTCTATACCTTGTCTTGTTCTTACTCAAGATTGAACTATGCAGAAACCTTATTTCTACAATTTCTGCGTGCAAAATGGTTGCAGTCTTCCCCATAAGCTCAGAGGGTCTTGTTTTAGGTCCATATGCTGTTTCTACTGCTGTTGTTGCACTTTTTGTGCACCACTTTAATTTATGCGTTTTATGTAAATTAAATTTCGAAAAAAAATTGAAGCAGCAAATATAAAAAAAAAAAAAATAAATATGACCTACAAAATTAATAAATCATTGAAAATTAAATATACAATATGCAAATTATAATACATTTGTATCAATTTGAACTGTATGAGTAGCTATAATTGGCACAGTACTTATTCATTTGCCTAGTGGCACTGCTCCTGCCACTGTCGCTGCTATTAGTACAGCTGAATTCCTTTTGAAAAGAGCAAACTGCTGTCACTATAATTCATCATCGAATTTTCTGTTAAATGCTACCTGACTTCAAAAAAAAAAAAAAAAAATAATAATAATAATTCTATGAATTCAGCGATGGCAGACTGAACACATGCACACAATCGATGCCAAACCACATTTTTATTGTTTTATTTGTCCTTGCACACACACACATACACACACATTTACATTTCTGCATTACATATGGATGAATTATTGTGTGTTTGAGTGTACAAGTTACATGGCGAATGTGTGCCTAACCAAACCTTTTTGGTGTCTGTAAATACGTGAGTTTTTTTTTTGTTTTTTTTGTTTGTTTGGTTTGCTTTTGAGCTTGTCAGCTTTTTTTTTTATACGCTCCGCTTCTTTTTGAGGTTGTTTGCCTTTGGTGTTTTTCTTTCTTATTTTTGTTTTGTTTATAGGTGCTGAAATATTTGTACATAGTTTCCTAGTGTATTGCTACCTAGGAATATTTTATATGCTCCTATTCGGTTATTAGTTCTGCCTGGCACAGCATTTTCACCATATCATCATCCCTGTCACCATCACCACGAACTGGAAATGTCCTTTCCTGCTCTTCCTGTTGCTGCTATTGCTGCTTTGTGTCATGTCGATTTTTATTTATGAGCGATTTTATGAATTTTATTTGTAGCATTATTTTCTCTTTACCATATACATTGTTTTCCGCTTGCTTGTTATGTCTGCTTTTATCATAAATTTGTGTTAGTTTGTTTTTCTCCGCCATATTTCCTTTTTCTTTCTTCGTTGTTTGGCAGTTTTCTGTTTATTCGAAAATGCCACTTTCCATTTCATATTTTTATTAAAATTGATTTATGTATGTGCACTCGTCGTTCGCATTGGTCGCTGCTCCACTTTTTGCCGTCATCGACATCGTCGTCGTCGTCGTCCTCGTCAACGTTCACAGATGCGCGAAGATTTATGAAATATTAATATTTAATTCGTTTGTGTGTAGTGGGTTATATATGTATGTATGAAGTTATGTGGATATATGTATGTATATATTGTGGTAAAAAAAACATTAAATTGATATCTAAATGTTTTTGATAAGCAAAGATATAAATAAAAATAAAATATTATTTAGTAAAAAAAATGCTTCAATTGAATTATCGTTTAAATTTACAAAGTTGGTATATCGAATTGGTACTAAAATTATCAATACCCTACGGGAGATGTTAAGGCGAGCCTCACCACCAACTGGAATCACAGGCGGTCGTGATTTTTATTGTTCTCTGTGGAAATTAAATTCTTTATTTGTTTAATCTTTATTTGTTTAATCTTGATTTTGGTGTTTCTTTCAAGTTTGGTGATTTGTCGTACTTGCAGCTACTGGGTGATATTGGTTAATTTTATTGAATATTTCATTTTTAATTATATAATTTAGCTATTAATTTTTCTTATTTTTCCTATTTAACTTAATTTGTAATCTTATATATATGTGGAGTACCCTGTATTAAAATTTAAGTTCACTCATTTTCCGCTATTCTTCTTTCAACTACTTTTCTAGTAATGATTTTTTGATGAATTTTGCATAACTTTTACGCATTCTCATTTCTGTTGCTCACACTCTCGATCTCACACGTAGCTCAGCCTACTTTCATATTTTGTTAAACTAATCTTAATAAAGTTAAATAAGTTCCTTTATTAGTAATAAGAGGACTCGGCGTTTTTAATTGACTAATTTGAGAACGAGATAAACCCACCTATAAATACCAAATATATTCATACTACTGTGGGCAAAAAGTAGTAAGACTTTGTTCATAATTTCAAATTTTTTTATTCATTTTTCCAAATCTATTTCGTCCCCTTCAAAGTAATCCCCCCCCCGCGGCCCCAATACACTTGTGCCAACGTTTTTTCCAATTCTCGAAAGAGTTGTTAAAGTCAATTTTCGGAATAGCCTTAAATGCGCTTAGCGATTCATGTTTAATGTCTTCAATTGACTCAAAACGGTAACGGTGTCCACGAAGCGGTTTTTTGAGTTTAGAAAATAGCCAAAAGTCACACGGTGCTAAGTCAGGCGAATAGGGTGGTAGAGTGGTTGCGGAACGATATCAGTCGAATTTTTGGCAAAATGGTCTCGTAAAACCAATGCAGTGATTTTGGAACCAATCGTGCATTCACTCTTCTTAGGCCCAAATGATGTTTTAAAATGGTTTTCACTGATCCTTCCGATATTCCAACGATGCCAGTAAGGTCTCTGTTTCGGCTGTTAATCGTCGATTGTCGAGCACCAAATCCTTGATTTTATTGACGTGTTGATCATCAGTTGATGTTGATGGCCGTCCTGTCCTGGACGTGGTTCGTCGTCAACGCGTTCTCGACCATCTTTGAACAATTTGTACCAATCAAAAACACTTGCTCGCGACATACAATTATCACCGAAGGCCTTTTGCACAACATTCTGAACGTTTCGGCACCAGAAATTTCATTCCGCACACAAAATTTAATGGAACTTCTTTGTTGAATAATTTCACTCATTGTGAAAATCGCCGAATGCACTTTTTGTGCAGAAACTTCAGAAAGACAAGCGTATACTAAACACTAATGATTATTTTGATGTGACATTTGGCACAGATGTCACCGACAGTCATAGCAACCTTAAAAAAATAATATTTTGATAAATGAGTTTCCGCGCGAAATTTAAATTAAAAAGTCTTACTAACTTTTCCCCACAGTAGTATACATACATACATACTTCACATACATAATATTTTGACTGGATCTTTGCCAGTGAGAGCAAGTTCCGTTCTCTTGTTTTTTATACTCAAAATTTGTTTTCTCTTTTTTTTCGTAACTTTACTGTTTTTACTCTCGTATCTTTACTTGTACTCTCTCAGCTTTATACTTATATATTCATATCTGCAAACGGTAATTTGCATTTGCCATTTTCAGCTATTCCCAATCTTCTCTTCATATTTTTATAAATATATACATATTAGCAAACGGTACGGTTTACATGTGCAGTGGTTCCCAAACGTTTTAAATCTATATTATTTGCATAGTCTTTTTAATCTGTTCAACTCTAATAATAAAATAATGAGTTGCACAGTAAACAATTAATCCGTGCGTCATGTGTCTTGCTGGCTTTGCGATGGCCTCGCTCATATTAAGTGTGCTAAGACTTTCTGATAGAATCGCGTACATTATACATGTAGGAAGAGGTCTTCTATGGTCACTGTGGCATAGTGGTAGTGCGTTGGACTACTACGCAGAGTGTCCGGAGTTCGAATCTCGGCACAGGTAAAATCAAAAAATTAAAAACTAGGGAGGAATAAGATCGAGAAAATTGGATAACTTTAAATTGTCCTAGCATTGAAATCTTTTATGCAAATAAAAAAATGTAAACAGTTTTCAATAGAACATTTAATTTCTGATAAAATGATCAATAAAACTAATTTATTTTGTTGTTTTTTACAGAATTCGGACAGCTTTACCGGTATGCTTGCCATTAGCGCCTTTATTGTCATTTCAGAGACTCTCTTGGTGGCATGGACTTTTCCATGGATTTAGCTTCTTTGCTTGTTGCCTTTAATGTTATTTTCACTGGAGCCCAACATCTCTCGATAGGCCAAAGTTCTGGGCAATTTGGTGGGTTGGCGATTTTTGGTACCAATTTGATGTTTTGGTCTTCGAACCATTTAAGGGTTTCTTTACTGTTGTGGTAGGAGGCTAAATCAGTCCAAAAGAAAGTAGATACATTTTGATTTCTAATGAAGGGCAGCAATCTCTTCTGGAGGCACTCCTTCATATAAATTTTAGGCGTTACGAAACTTTTACTCCTTAGCCCACAACTACAAATCGCTTGCCATACCAGAAACTTCTTCGGCACTTCTTCTTGGACTTTTGTTTTGTCCTAAATCTTTCCTCAACTCCTCCTCGTTCCTTTGCGGTGTAAAACTCTTGGCTCCAGAAACCAAATATTCAGATTCTTCAATCGTTTCATTCTATCTATTTCCATTCACGGAGATAATGAGGGTACACTTTGCCGTACACGTCACCAAAGCGAAGATTAATCGTGCTATTCTGTCATATACGGCAACTCATGGCGAATTGTGGTAACACTGAGTCCGAGTTCTCCAAATCATATATTTTGATCACCTATCAGATATACCTAATGCAACGATGAAAAAGTGGTCGCTGTGGCGTAGTGCTAGTGCGTTGGATTGCTACGCATAGTGTCTGGGGTTCGAATCTCGGCACAGGCAAAATCAAAAAGTAGAAAAAATACTTTTTCTACACGGCACCCGCACCACCTCTTGGCAGGCAATGGCAAACCTACAAGAGTAAAAATTGCCTATGAAAAACTTTTCACTTCGCAGTTCGAATTCGGCATTAAACTGTAGGGTACTTCCATTCATGTACAGATATAACACGCACAACATGAGTGGATGCGAAAACGAAAAGCTCGGCCTAGGCCCTCCATGTGCTGTTGTGCCATTTAAAGTAAAGTAAAGTAAAAAGAGGTCTTCGGTGATCTTACTTAAAGTGTAGATCTGCCGAAGTTGAAATAAGTTAAATCTTCTACTACTAATAACGGATTTAGTGAGGTTGTCAGCA
Organism: Palloptera scutellata; assembly: GCA_958295655.1. Classification (NCBI taxonomy): domain Eukaryota; kingdom Metazoa; phylum Arthropoda; class Insecta; order Diptera; family Pallopteridae; genus Palloptera; species Palloptera scutellata. Next base: position 37,982,225 of record OY282450.1, on the reverse strand, counting down.
CTTGTTTAAAAATTTTTAAAATACGAGCAGCTTTGTAACGATTTCAAGTGCCATGACTATGTTAATAATGTTGCGCTCCCAATTGAGAATCGATAAAATTTACGCACTTATTTACCATAAACCCTGCAAGTAAGAAAGCTATGCAATCTCCTAGCCCATCTAGGGCCATCTCCAACATTATTTTCTTCCCCTTTGGCTATGAATCAATCTCCCATAGTTATTGATGAACCTCCAGCTATTCCCACTATTGCAATCTCAACTTCAATTGATAGTTAAATTAACCTTTACATCTAGCACCGAATGTGCCAAGCCAGTAGTTCACATCCATATTTATGGTTTAGACATATCAAAGTATTTTCTATGCATATTTTCCAAATGCATAGGGTGAGCAACAACTTCACTTGTTACACTTTTTTTCGGCTCCTTCTGGGAACAAAGGGGGTCATTGACTCTTTATGGCCATTTAAATTTCTTCACCTATTCTTTAGCCGCTTACAGTTTCTGCTTCCATTCTAGTAACGGTGTTAGCTCGGAGTTCAAAAGATTTTCCCATCCTATCCCCCTCCAAGATCTTTTGTTTATTCTGTATTGTTATGAGTACCTGTTTTTTATGCATGATGTTGTGTGACAGACACTAAACAAGTTTCTTTCCATATGTGATGATAGGCTTTATACATACGTTGAAATTTCTGATTTTTTCCCCCCTCCTTGGAATTTAAAAGACTTTCCATACTGGCTGTAATAGCCCAAATCAGCTCTGGCTATAATGAGTTTGCCTTCATTGAATGTAACATCTGTGGTTATCATGCTGACATACTTACTTCTCTGGTCAACTGTTCAATTTTCGTTTGTATGTCACTAAGAGAACAAACATATCGCCTGCAAAGTTCAAGTTCTGGAGTTCACGGGTGGGACCCCCTGATATGACTCTCATTTCAAAGCATATTCATCGTGCTTACATTTGCCATAACTTCGTCTAGAACGATTGCAAAGTGTAAAAGTGAAAGTGTTCATCCACGTTGGACTTCTGCATTAGTGGTGAATGGTTCGGTGAGTTTGTAGGATAACGAGTTATCTCAGTAAACATTTTATCCGTGTTGTGATTACTTCAACAACAAAAAATTATCTATCGCAGCATCGTTCCTCGCCACTCGCAACCCATCTCGTTTAGGGACCCTGTGCATTCGATTGCAAATCATGTGTAGAGCACACATTTGAATTAGAATCGAGATTATATCATTATAGAAATAATATCAGAGTCTCAAAGGATTTGAATCAATATGAATTCTTGATTAATAATTCGCATTCAATCTACTTTAATTTATACTTACTTGATGACATGTTTCTTTTTACTGTCATAGCTCTTAAAACTACTTACTCACTAACAACAGCCTTGAACTTTCAGTGCTGTGCTTGAAGTTGAATTCCATCCATATTTGAGTTATGTATAACTTTTGCCATCACTAAATAAGTTCTTGGAAAAGCGAACAAATTTTCAATTAAACAATTTGCTTTCACTTAGTTACGCGCTTCCACGCACACACGCATACAGAAAGCACATATGTGTGTCTATATGTAAGTAAGTATGTCAACTAAAAGAAAAATAAACTTTTAGTTAAATCCATAAGGAAACGAAAAAGTTATAATTGAATATTAGGGCACTTTGGATTTTGTGAGGTAATTTTACTTAATAACCACAAAACAAACACAAAATAAAGAAGGGAAGAGAAAAACGTAAGGAAAATTACATATTAGTGACACAGTAGCAGCAGCAGCAGCAGCAGTAGCTAACTAAAAGAAGACGAAGAAGGAGAAGAAGAAAGTACATAGAAATAAAAGAAAAGAGGAATAAAAATAGAGTAAATAAAAGTTTTTATGTGGGCACAGAAACAAACAGGAAAAAAAAAGCCAATGAAAGAGAATTTGTCAACATTTTCTTAGACAACATATGCACGCACATACACACACACACACACACACACACACACACACATGCATATATGAGTATGTGTATGTGTCTGTGTGCGTTTGCCTTTGCGTGTACAGATGTGTTTATGTTTGTGTTGTATGTAATTGTGAACATATAGTACAAAGAAGCGTGAGCGCAGCGCTCGCTCAAGCTAACAAAATCACCGGAAACGGAAACGCCAACACCATGTAAAAGTGAAAGTAAATGTGGGCGTTGGGCAGCAATCACGTGAAGCAAACTATTCGATTATTGTTGGATTTATCAGCCTCTCAAGTACAACCACAAATGAGTGTGTGTGTGTGTGTGTGTGTCTCACTCTAAGCGCTACAGAACGAGAGAGTGATGGCAGGAGACGTCAATTTCATTGAATTATCCTATGCGTACATTCGCGTTCAGGTGTCCGTGTTTACTCTTATTTGCTTTATATTTTTTGATATTTATTCTTCAAATCATTATTAAAATGTGTAGGAACATAATAATAATAATAATAATGATAATAATGTTTACGACTAAGTATTTACAAGTAGTAATTTGAGTTTATTTACCATCATTTTGTATTGATGAATCGAGAGGGGCGGCGCAGTTCCGCCTAGCCGAAGTAGACAAATGAAGTAGCTAAAGAAATGGTTGTAGAAACCATGTAATTAGTGTACACAAAATGAAATTATCTGTTTACATTTTACAACACATGTCAGTAGAAACACATCAGCGCGGTGATTTGATTTGATTTTCCGAAAAAAATTTATATTTATTTATTTTGCTTGTTATTTAGGTACCGATATAATCGAACAGATAAAACAAATTTAGGTTTTTTAATTATGCACATCGAAAATTGGTCGCTGTGGCGTAGTGGTAATGCGTTGGACTGATGCGCAGAGTGTTCGGGGTTCGAATCTCGGCACAGGCAAAATCAAAAAAAAAAATAGAAAAAATAATTTTTCTACACGGCATGCGGCACCACTTCTTGGCAGGCAATGGCGGAAAACCTACAAGAGTAAAAATTGCCTACGAAAAGCTTTTCACTTCGCAGTTCGGATTCGGCATTAAACTGTAGGTCCCTTCCATTCATGTACAAATATAACACGCACAAAATGAGTGGATGCGAAAAGCGAAAAGCTCGGCCTAGGCCCTCCATGGGCTGTTGTACCATTAAAAGTAAAAGTAAAAGTACATCGACAATTCTTACAATCGATGAAACCTAAGGACAACACTTTAGGTTTGTTAAATTGTACAGAAAATTGGCTGTAAAGATTTCTTGGAAAATGTTACTTCGATGGTATCCACAGAGGTTAGAAATTATGAAAGGCCGACAAAAACAAGGGAGTAAGAAGATTGACTTTTAAAACCTATCTCTAAAATATGTTTCATATTACAAAAGAATTGAGAAGAGACTTGGAAGAAATATTTTAACAAATAATAAGCAATCACACTTTTGCCTGAAGCCAGTCACAAATCAGTTAAATAAGCCTTTAACAAGAAAACATTTTCCTGTGGACCGTTTTGAAAAAAAAAAAAAATAATAATAAATTTATTGATAATTGACCCAAAATTTGTCCAATTCCAAAATATGAAGTCTCGCCGACTCTCCTTCCCCCCACAGTAGCTTGGCAAAAATATTGCCCCATTGGCCGCTACGCCAAGTAAAATTCGTGCGGTCAAGCGGGATTTGTTGAAGCTTTTACTCTTTTACTGAAATGTTTACTCGATTTGAAAGGTAGAATTGCGAGCTACAACAGGAGCGCACTTTCAGCCAGGCGCACCCTCCCCCCCCCCCCCCCCCCCCAAATTGACACTGGTAAAGCCATATTTTTATGCTGTTTTCCTATTCCTTCATCTCACGTGCTGACCAGCTCGAACGAGGTGCAGGGAACGAGGTACCAGGTACATTTGTAGCCTCAACTCTCCTCTACTCTCTTACCTTCAAATTGATATAATAAAAAAACTTCAAGGCAAGCATATTTGCCTATCGTCGTCAAAGGGTTTTTTTCAACATGTTGTGCATATTTCTATATAAGTAAATGGATTTTTTTATATTTTTTTTACGTATATAAAAGGTTTTAGCTCGATCGTAGAGTGCGCCTGTAATAATGCTTCAAAAACTTTACTTTACTTTACTTTTGATGGCACAACAGCCCATGAAGGGCTTAGGCCGAGCTTTTCGCTTTTCGCATCCACTCATGTTTGTGCGTGTTATATTTGTACATGAATGGAATGGGACCTACAGTTTAATGCCAAATCCGAACGGCGAAGTGAAAAGCTTTTCATAGCAATTTTTACTCTTGTAGGTTGCCATTGCCTGCCAAGAGGTGGTGCTGGTGCCGTGTAGAAAAATTTTTAAAATACTTTTTGATTTTGCCTGTGCCGAGATTCGAACCCAGGACACTCTGCGTAGCAGTCCAACGCACTACCACTACGCCACAGCGCCCACACATGCTTCAAAAACACATTTATTAATATTTTTGGCTGCAAATCGTATACAAATCATTTAAGATGATTAGGTCTCACCTTGCTAAAAAGCCAGGGAAACTGACATGGAATGTAATTTTGAAAATCACCAAAAAAATAATAAATTTAATTATTTTACATTTCAAACGAGAAATTAGTCTACGTAAAATAACAAACTTGATGTAGAAATGACATCCTCATAGGTCCCCATACATTTTGCAGAGACTACAGCTGATCCCCAATAATTTTTGGAAAGAAAACATAATGAGAAATAAGCAAATAGGTTCTCATATGTTTTTCAGAGGCAACAGCTGATCCAGATCAAACTTTGGAAAGAAAACATACGGAAAAATAAGCAAATGTCAACAGAGGATTTGTAACCTATGCGTTCGAAGGTCTTCTGTCACTCCCCTCTTTCCTATCAGGTCTGTTTTGTATGTCCTTGCCAACGTAATGGACGAAGCATATTTGTAACCTCTGGTTTGCTAATGTATAGGTAATATGTGAAAATGTATGAATGCCTGCTTACTTTCAACGTGTGCCTCCTTCATAGAGTCTTGTATTTTAATTTTGTTTACATTTGCTTCGCTTTTATTTACTTAAACAATTTGTCAAATGTCAGTTTTTTGTTTCTGTGTGTGTTTGCAGTTAATACAATTTTTCGTGCTTTGTTTGGTTCCTTTATCAATATTGTAATTCCACAGCTACTTCACTCTTCCTCTCTCTTTCTCTCTCTCTCTTTCTAGCTACTTCTCTCTTTCTTTCTTCTACGTGGTTCAATTTCTTCTGCTGCTCACTCTCTCCCTTGTTTTCCGGCTTTTCCGGTCACCATCATATTGTTTGTTTTGTCAATTTAAATGTCAAATGTGACAGTTTTGTGACAGCTTTGGAATGTTTGTTGTTGTTATATTTTTTAGGCAGTATTTGTTTTTTTTTTTGTTTTTTTTGACAACGAACGAACGGACACCTTTGAAAACAAACAAACACAGCTACACATAAACTTAAGTTTGTTTTTGTCATATTTTTTCTATTTATAGAAGAAGCAGTATGTATTTCACTTGTAACTTCTTTACTCGTGCTCGAATATTGAACCACTTTGGCGCGTGCTCAACGTGTATATTTCCAAATGAACTTGTCGCTGCTGCTGTCAGCGAAATTAATGAGTACAACTAATGACAGCTGACTGGTTCGACTGAATGACCGGCTGGCTGCCTGCCTGCCTGCCTGCCTGACTGGTTTGTTTATTGGAATTCATTCATCGCTGGGGCATAATAGACATTGGCAGTCTTTAGGTATCAACAACAGCAGCAGTGGGCGCTACTACACGCGCCCGCCCTTTGGCGTTCATATGCGCATTCAGACCAGCATGTAATGACATAACGATGACAGTTACTTGACAGTTTGTTTGTTGCTGTCACAATTTGCTGATGAAAATCAATGAATTAAATTGACGAAAGCTGCGTCGCCATTGCCATCGCCATCGCCATCGCTATCGGCGTGGGCAGATAAATTGAAATGGATTTGATGTTGACGTCTCTGACTGTGATTCTGATTTCGAATGTTACTTCTGATTTGTATATGCTAGAATTTATTATTTAATACTTCGGCAATTGAATGTTGAAAATGTTGTGATGGGCGAAAAGATGGCGAAAAGATGGCGAAAAGATGGCGAAAAGATTTCGAAATTATGCTTTCAACATTTGATTGATTTGTTTGAATTCTAAGATGAAGCTTTGATTAGTTATACTTTAATCTTAGAAATAATTGAATGAATTTATTTCGTTTCAAATAGATTTTCTGGTAATCCAATTTTCAATTTAAATACTTTTGATTTTGAGGAAAAAAGAATCTGAATATGTTCACCGAAAAAGCTAGACGTCGGAGAGCTGTAAATCCACAGGCAGGTGAAGTCTTTGCCTATACCCGAAATGGGCATACTTCTCTCGCGTACAGGTAATAGGTTTCCACCGTCGACGAAGACTGGCTAGATTCTGGTTGATGCACCCTGAGGCGCCTAAGCCACTTTGTAGTTAGTTACTACGCGACGTGTTAAGAAGCGATACAGAGAAAATAGGAAAAAGTAGATTGGTGACAGAAATGAGGGTCGAAAATTCGTTGTGAAAACAACAGACGAATGGATGTAAAGCGTATACCTGGCCAGCTCAGTGAATGAGTGCTCATCTGGAGCTCCAGTCAGTAGCCAGTAGGATCGATTCTTAAAGAGTGAAAAAATATCCAGCCTACTATAAAAATGGGGTAGGGAAAGCTTTTGTGATTAGGAAATCCTAAGGTTTCAGCCATATTTCATCAGAATAAAATTCAAATCAAAAAATGTACGAAGGTATTTTTTCTTGCACAAATCGTCCTAGTATTTAAAGATATCGGTTAAGTGAATGAAAATATATATATATATATTTCTGATTTTAAAGATTTCACTTCAGCTTTTTCAAATTATCAAAAATTAAGGGCTTAGTTGAAATGAGTTTGAGCTTATACCAGATTCTAAATCTAATTTTTAAGCTATTGTGATAGAACAAGAAGGTCTCTGATGAGGACGACCACAGACATTAGGTCATCAAAAACCACTGAATTTGCTGCTACTTGTTATCACACACAGATAACAATCATCAAAACAACTTTTTAGCTCCCTGAATACTTATATAAATCATCAGTTAATACCATCATCAATTAATTTCGTTTTATGTCACACTGCCCCTTGCAAAAAGGGTACAAACCCTTAAGGGGAAACCCTTAATCTCTTTCTTTGCCTTCTTCAATATTCCATAGTTAATCTGGCTTGTAAAAGTAATATCCCTTTCTCGGTGTCCTGTGTGATTGCATTCCCTCTCTCATTCTCCCTCCTTCTTCCACCCACCTAACAATCTTCCTGAATGGAATTCAACACGTTGCTCTTCCTTCATGTGAGTCGAATGTATCAATGAAAAACAAAAAAAAAAAAAACAAAAAAAAAATAGCTTGAACTTAATCTTAAGCTTACAAACAACGATTAAATACCAGCCAATTAAATAAAATTAATTATAACTTAAACTCCTCCACCTTTTTGTGCTTCTCTGCTTGCAAAAGATCTGACAGAATTAGCTGCTTCTTGGTTAAGCTAATGAATTATCACATGTGAATGATTTTCTCCAGAAGCGTGTATCAAAAAATAAAGCTAATTACATATAAGAAAATCATTTTATTTTTTTCAAATATTATAGAAAATTCAGCAAATGTGCTCATAAATTATTTTCAGTCATAGAAGCACACCGCACACACACACACGCATGCAAACCTCTTTATTTTTATACACACACGTTAACATCGCCAAAGCAAAACAAAGCGTATAAAATTAATTTTAATTCAAGCAACATTTATTTAAAAGTTGGCATATTATTCAAACTCACATGCAGGCATATCAAGAGTGAAGACGAGTACGAGTGTGAGTGTGAGTGTGAGTGTGAGTGCGATTGTATGTTAGACAGCCAGACTTATTTATGGCAAAGTAAATACGAGAATCAAAACACAGACGCTTCATTCATAACCTTTTTACTAGCTGTTGCTGATATTATTAAAATTAAGTAAGCCGCCATAAAAAGTTGAATTTGAGACGAGTTTACCTCCAAAGATTCAAGCAAAAAAGAAATGAGCACCACTGGGATGGTCTTGCCTGCCTACCTGCCTACCTCCCAGTCTTTTACTCTGTTATTTATGTAGTTAGTTAGTCAACTAGCTTTGAGGCATATACATACATACTACATATACATATACACAGACAAGTAAATACTTATGTGAGTATGTCAGTGGTACTTTTTGCGCTGCTTTACATAATTACAGTAATTACAGTTCCAAGCAAATTAAATTTAAGCAACAGTGACATTCGCATACCTACATGAGACGTACATTGGTGTCTGTGTGTGTGTGTGTGTGTCGAAGAGAAAGGAAAATGACAGCAGTGTTGTTATTGTGCACGTCCTCAACATCAACTACACTGTTTATAAAAGCGTGTACGTTTTTACTGTTCACTCTACCTACATAATTGCATTGAATGTACAGCGTAAAAGTGGGAAAGCCTAAAAGTAGTCTACTAATTTTTGAACGCCTAAGCCAATGTTGAGTGTGCAAGAACACACTTTTGATATGTACTTGTGCTTGTATGTTTTTTATTTATTTCTAAGTAGCTACCTTCGCCGAATGTTGCCGGTTTATATATTAAAATTTACGCTCGCTGACAAACATTGACAGCTCACAACTTCCGTTCAACCAAAAACAGAAACGTAACATAAAATCTCTAGCTAATACATGCTCATTCTCATACTTACTTTTACTTTACTTCAAATGGCACAACAGCCCACGGAGGGCCTAGACCGAGCTTTTCGCTTTTCGCATCCACTCATGTTTGTGCGTGTTATATTTGTACATGAATGGAATGGGACCTACAGTTTAATGCCAAATCCGAACGGTGAAGTGAAAAGCTCTTCATAGGCAACTTTTACTCTTGTAGGTTTGCCATTGCCTGCCAAGAGGTGGTGCCGGATGCCGTATAGAAAAATTATTTTCCAAATTTTTGATTTTGCCTGTGCCGAGATTCGAACCTCGGACACTCTGCGTAGCAGAGCAGTCCAACGCACTGCCACTACACCACAGCGATAAGTAGGTATCTATAGTATTTAAAGGAAGAGGGGAAGATTTAGGTAGAAAAAGTTTAGATTATATGTATTTGATTGTTTTGATGAAATTGATTCTGCCAAGCACATAAATTTACATACAAATTTAACTAGGTTTGCTTTAAAAGTACGATTAAAAAATACAGATTTTCCTTAAGCCTAACTGAAGCTCTCCTTGAACTTTTCCCAACCTGATCTCAACTAAATGTATTTCCATATAAATAATGTTCTATTCCAGGTCAAACGTTCATGTTGCAAGTTATTGCTTTACTTAATTCTATAATTGATTTACATATTTTTCTTACATATATTCATCTTCAAATACATATAAGACAGACTGTAAGAGTAGACATGAAAAATGTAACTTAGGCTCTCAAGAGACGATTCCATCATCACATCGCCACCATTGAAGAAATATGAAAATTATTGCTTTCGAAGGAGAATGCTCTGAAACCACAGACAGTTTGGTATTGCCAATTATGGAGCAACAAAAACAAACAAAAAAACAACTCATTTTGCTAAAATTTGTGGTACCTTGAAAAATTAGTTCGTAACATTTGGAGGCATATGCATTCGCAAAGTCTTGGGCAGGTGGAAGCTGACTCCCAATGTTTTTCTGAGTGATTTCCCAAAGTACCTTACCCCCAGACTGCACACCCCTGCCTTCGTTCTGCCATGAGTAGATATGGATTGAGCTGGATGATGTCATGGATGTTATGAAAGTTGTTTGAAGCTTTTTCAAGTTTCGCGTAAAGTACTTTTTAAGTGGAGCATTAAAAGTGACTCTTCTCCAGCTACTTTTTAGACTTTTCTGTAGTAATAATTAACATTTTCTTACGTGAAATATAAATGGGTATCTGTCAAGGTTAGGTTAAGTTTTTAACCTTTATTTAGATTAATAAAGCCAGATATTAAAGCAAAATTTGAAGAAATAAGTATTCAACCTATGTACCACATAGGTTCTATCCATGTAAATAATTTACTAAGTTGAATACATATCATTCTTAACCCATGTAAGTCCCGAATATCCTTAGACATTAGATTCGTATTTACCCAAGAGTGCGTATGTTAGTCTGAAAAAGTCTGCATGCACCACACAGAGAAGTTCACATAACCATATTGACATAACAGAGAAGTTCACATAACATTATGAGCGCAGGCAAATTAAAGTGATTTTTCCACCCTCCTCACTGAAGCAACTCCTGAAAAGTCGAATCAAAATAAATGTGTAAACATAATTAAAAATTGCTGAAAAACTTCATATTATGTACTTGATCACAAAAATGGGTTCTTTAACCTTAAGTACGGTACCAAGAGAATACCGAGACTCAGTAAAACCATTAGAAAGATAACCTTTTCAAGTCGATTTTGATCGCGTTAAGGTACCATAAGCCTGGATTTGAATATTCATACCGCGCTAACATTTCAGTATCGACCCTCATTGCGTGACTTGATTAGAATTCAAAAAACGATTTAGACTATTGAAATATTACAACCCTTCACTTGAGTTTCACATTTTTCAGTGTTCCTTAATCACCGATGCTGATGCTAATGTCATAGAGATTAACAAAACTACTTACGTAATCAAGTTCCAAATCTTAACTATGCACTCAGCTTATACATAATCCGAAAACTGGGTAATGTAACTAATTAGTTAAACATGTCGTATACGCAATTTTTTCCATTGCAAAAATTATATGTTTAAAATCTGAATATTACTCATACGCCACGTGCGACAGCCACGCACGGGTGGATGGGTGACTGTAAATCACTCAGAGTTGAATCTTTAGCGCTTTGCTCAAAAATTGAAAAGTTAAAATTACTTTTACTGCAGCAATTATAAAATTTTAACACTCGTTACTAATCGGAAATCCTTAATAACATGTTGTATGCTTGCTGTTATAGAACGGCGGCGTGGGTGTGTGGTGTGGGTAAAGGTGTATGTAAGAATATGTGTTTGTTTTGCGTGCAATCCTTTGGAAAATGAGCGCCAGTCTGTGTTTGGTTGTATGTGTGTGTGTGTGTGTGTGTGTGTGTGTGTGTGTGTTCTTCTTCAAAGTCACGTTTGTAGTTTATTAGCAGAGTGTTTTGCAGTTTTAGTTTGTTGCTGTTTAAGCAGCTGCAACAAATACATATAGAATTTTACTTGTCTACATACACTCACACACACACACACACACACACATACACACATCAATCCATAAACTAATAAACACACACATATTGGCAATCCCGCGCACATGCAAAGTTCGCACGCACAGAAATTTGTTTATGCGCTAGTTAGCGCACACAAGCTCGCACACGCATACACTGAAATATGGTATTAACATTTTAGCATTTTCATTTCTTTGCCGTTACTGCTGCCAGCGACCCTAAAGCGCGTGAATATCATTTGTAGGTATTAGTTGTATGCTCTCTTTTGCAAAATCGCAACTTTAGATTTATGAAGGTGTATTTACTGCTGTGCGCTGTGTTGTTGCTTAAAGTACATGATATTGTTGTTGTCCTTGCTGCTGTTTCTCGTTGTTGCAAGTTTTTCGCTTAAATACTCACATTTGCAAAATGTTATTAAGTAGGATGAAAGTTGTGTGTAGATGATGGCTGCGAAGTTTTTGCTTTATCACAATTAGTTGTACTTAAATGTAATGCGAGCTCCCTTCCTCCCACATATTAAGTACCTACTATATGTAAGTATTTCCCTTTCTACTGATGAACATGAAAAATTATGTACACTAAATAAACAATAATTCCTTAGCATAGTTTTTCAGATTAAGCATGTTTTCTGTTAGCTTCTGTTTACTTCAACAGATTTATAAATATTTATTTACAAGCATGCAAATGCAAATTTATTGTACCTAACTAAGAAAAGAAAATTCAAGTTAAATTACTACATTAACGATATACGACGACTGGTAATCCAAAGTAAATAAACTTACAGTTTAAGAGAATTAGTGGAAATTAAGCACAAATGTATCCAATAAACAAACAAGGATTAATTGCTTATTTATGTACAGGGTTAGGCGATTGAAGTGTTGCCAACTTCAAAACGCGATATTACCAACTATGTCAAATTCATACCAATGACAGCATGCGAAGCTGTTTATATTGTTTACAAGCTACCACAAGCATTTGCGTCTAAGTTTTATAGAACAAAAGTCATTCGAAATGGAATTCAAACGTAATCTTGACTGCGTTATACCATATTTGAGTGGCAAATCACAACCAGCTATTGCTCGTGAGCTCAAGTATCTCAAAGTGAATAAAATGTTTGTATGTATGTATCGCACCATAAATCGTTATAATGATACAGGCAGCATTGCCAAACGCTATGGTGGTGGATGAAAAAAAGCAGCATCATCACCTGAAATGGTTCGGAAAGTGAAGTCTCAGCTTGAACGAAATCCACGTCGTAGTGGTAATCAAATGCCTGAAATGGTAAATCAACATCACCTGAAAGTGAAGTCTTGACGAAATCCACATCGTAGTGTTAATCAAATGGCCAAAGAACTGAAAATATCAAATATCACAGCGAAGCATCCGACTCATATTCCAAAAATGAGCTCAAGGTAAAGCCCTACAAGTTCCAAAAGGCACATGATCTTACACCAAAGCAAAAAAAAGTTAGACTCGAAAGAGCAAAGGAGTTGATACGCTTTCAACGAACGTGGCGAATTTCCAAACATTGTGTTCTCTGATGAGAAAAATGTCCCTATTGAGCAGTTCATATACTCTCAAAATGATCGTGTTTACCTAACTGAACGCACTTACGAAAATTTGAGCCTACGAACGGCCACCCGAAGTAATTTTCCATCTCAAGTAATGGTATGGGCAGCTGGGATCGCCGATGGACGCTGTCCAATCGTTGTCATCGAGCCTGGTGTCAAAGTCAATGCGACTTATTATCGGGAAAATGTTTTGGAAGCTGCTTTTAAGCCGTGGGACCAGACTCGGCACCGTCTCATAAAGCTCGTGTGAACCGTGTACCAAGAATGTTAGAAAAACCATGTTCCACACTTCATTTCGTCCACACAATGGCTTTCGAATTCGCCAGATGCAAATCCGATGGACTATTCCATCTGGGCCATTTTGGAGAACAAGGTGAGGACTAGAAAATATGCCAGTGCATATATGAGCTGAAAAAGCCATTATACGGAAATGGGCTCAAATATCGCAAGATCATATTCGTGCAGCATGCAACTCATTTTTTAACCGTTTGAAGGCCATAGTCAAGGCAAAAGGTGGCCAGGCTACATCGAGCTAAAGTGAATGGATTCCTAAATTTTTATTATTTCCACACATTTTTGTAATTTGAATCTATAAAAAAAATAATTTCAAACAAAAAAAATATGGTCGTTTGAATACAATCATTCACCGACATACCAATTGAAGTTCATTATTGCCCTGTTGGTAATTTCACTTAGTAGATGTTGCGAGAAGCTCGACCTATGCTCTTCATGAGCTTTTTATTTTCTCCATAAAATAAAAGTTGGAGAAAAATTTGATTTACGTGGGTGAGTTAGAAACCAGTGGATATGCCACCTAAAACTTTGCTCAAGGTTTTTTTTTTGTTAATAAATCTATTTTGCAAAAAGAATTTGAAAGATTTTTCTTTTCGTATATGTTAGAAAGTCACGTATGAGGCGCGAATTCGTCATTAAAGCCTGGTGTCTACCCACTGGACTTTCGGGGTCGTTTTCCTACCGACATGAAGTGAATGTGAATTAGTGAATTAATGATTGCGTGCCTCTTGGTACGCAATGGCAAAACCATAAAATGATAACAAATTGCCCACCGCCGTTCGGAACCAGGTTAAATGGTAGTTTCAATTATGGAATGGGAAGATCTAATGTTGGCCTTCTCGAAGACCTAACTAGCACCACATCCTCATTTGCTGGTTTATATCTGTTGAAATATCTGAAGTAGGAAGATGAAGTTTTCGTAGCAGTTTCTGCGACAAAAAGTATTTTAAGGTATTTTTAGCCTGATCGCCTGCTTCTCCCATGTTTCAGTGACCCTTAAGAACTGCAGTAGGTCTTGTTATGTTAGGACGGGAGTTACTCGGAAGTTGCTTTATCCTGTTAAGGCTGTATTTTGGCCATGTTTTGCTCGACGCGACGCATGTGGTTATTCCGCCTCCACCTTAGATTTTCAATGCATAAGTATTGAGAGAGTATATCAGCGTTGACATTGGTGAACAGAATTGCGATAATGTCTGCAACATCATTTGCAGATATTATCCTTGCTAACAAGTCTGCCTTATCATTATTATTAATATTCTTATGACCTCGAATCCATACAAAAGCAACTGATGACGCTCAACTTAGCAACGCAAGTTACTCTCTGCATTCTATTACAAGATTAAAGGTTGTTTTCACATATTCTAGTTTCTAGTCTATAAGGATAGCTACTTTAGCTCGCTCTTCGTATAGTATTTGTATCTTTTTGCAAGCAACGCTTGTCGCTAGTAATTCTGCCTGGTATACGTTAGCCTTATGGAGGAGGGAGGCGAAGTGATTTAAAGAGTAGAATTAGGTTGGATTAGAAGATTGCACCTACACCACAGTTCATTTTAGATCCGTCGATGTATACCTCTATGTAAAAGCCCCAAGCCATCCGCCTTTTTCTCCCATCTAATCTGAAATTCAGATTCTGTTGTGGTGTTCGGGGGTATCGGTCCTGTTGGCTTGAGTCTGACTGCGCTGATTGATGCTATTGATCTGATGTGAATATCTCTAGGTAGTAAGCGGACTAGTACATCAAGAGCATTCGCTGGGCTCGAGCATAGTGTCCCCCGTAACGATGATGTAGCCTGACCTTTTTGTTTTCTACCAAGCTTCATTTTATTATAAGTGTTTCTCCCTTAAAGATTATTAGCAATACTTTTAACAATGTAGATTTCATGAAAAATTATATATTTAACTAGCAAAAAAAATTAAATATTGAAATTACTACAAAATTTTAATCCATAATATATAGCATTCATGTTCTCAAGTCTTAATCAAATTTCATCATCTTCACTTCTACTTTAGGAAATTGAACAAAATAAATTTATAACACCAGGACACATAAAAAAAAATAAAAAAATAAACTTTTAAGCTGAACATACCTATACACACAAGCATAATCAAAATGATAAGAACTTCAAATTTATTCCTTACCTGCCACACAACAGCAGCAAAGAAGAAAAATGATACAAAATGTTTTTTATTCAATCAAAATTTAAAAATAATGCAATCTTTACGGAATCATCAAATCTTTTGTTATACTTATGCGTTTACTTTTTCATTCATTCTAACCTTCATTTTTCTGTTTATCGCTTTTTCGGCAACAATTTAGATTTACCTGAGTTCCCCCCGCCGCCGTTGTTAAGGATAGAGATAATAGAAAGGATTCATCGTCTTTTACCCTCCCACTCAACCACTACTAAGCCGAAAAGCAAAGCTCATTAAATCATTTACACACAAAATCCTTTAAACTAACAGGAGTAAATGGATTTATTTGTGGTAGGCACAAAAGGATACTTCTGAAAAATATCATCGTTTTGTGTGAGTGAGTATGTGTTTAATTTTCTGCTTTTTTCAAGTATGCATAATGATAACACGCCACCAGAAAAAACAAATGAAACAAAATATTTCCCTTGATACATTAGAGTCAGAGCTACACACACACATAGAGAGAGAGAGAGGGAGAGAGCAGAGAGAGAGAGAGGGAGAGAGCGGAGAACAGAGAGAAAAGAAAGGCGAGGAAGGTACAGGAAGTGCTTGGGACAATGCTAGGGCAAAGCAGCGAGGGACATTTCTGTGTTCATGTTTCATTCTTTCTGGTTAATGTAAAGCCAAAATAAATTGTTTTTTGCGTGATTGAGGTTTTCCGGCAGCCTTTATTTTAACGTGTTTTTCTTTTTTTTTTTTTTTTTTTGTGTTTGTATGTGTGCTTTTATTTTAGGTACGGTTTTATTTATGATTTAACAATCAAGCAAAAGGGTTTTCCGCTTTTGCTGACGCTTTCTCCGGTTTCTCCGCTTTCTCCGCTTTCTCCGCTTCTACTCTTCTCTTTTGTCCACTTATTTGAAATGATAATTTTTCTTACAAGGTTGTTTTTTATATATGTATATATGGAAAAGGTGCAAAGGCGCAAAGGTGAAAGTATGAAATTCAATCTTAAGCAAATTTCTTAATTTTTTATGATATCTAAGGAAAAATTTAGATTTTTTTTTAGATATCTGGGTTACAGACTAGCTACCGCGGTTTTCTACGCCAAACAGATAGATACACACAATCAGTTGCAGTAATATACTGGAGATGTTGAAAAGACAGCCGCAAATGCTGTTCAAAAACATTTTCAATCATATCAGAATTCCGAAAAATTTAATAAAAACCAAGAACTAAAATTGCGAAAACCAAGTGCGCGAGGAAAATGTTAAAAAATAAAATGATGAAAAACCACAGATCATAGTACAAAGACCAACTGAAAAACTAACGACTAAATAGCAAACGCTGAAGACCAGAAGAAACCAAAGACTAGAGACCAAGAAACAAAGATCAAATACCAAAAACAAAAACAAAAAGCAAAAAAAAGTCGAAAATAAGTACTTGCCAGGGCAATAACAAAATCCATACACCAATGGTCATAGACTAGAGAATAAAGGACAAATTGAGAATTGAGAAGTTAGAGATTGAATTGTAGTTTGACTTTGCGTCAGCTGCATGAATTTTGAGCGCAAAGAAATACAGACGGAGAATAGAGAAAACGATAAAATTCAATTATGTAATTAAATACACTAAGCCAAAAAGTCGCTACACTTATAATAAAATACTTAAAAAACCTATGGTTCATTATACTTGCATAAATTTTGTAAACAATGATTTTTAAAATAAAATCCATTAAACTTACAAACAAATCGCTCATAACTAATTCATATTTATGTATGGTAAGTATATAGATAATTCTACCTTCGAATATGCGGCAATTACAGATAGAGATGCCACGAAAAGATATAACACATACGAGTTTTCCACAGGCTCAAATGAAGATTTACGAAAACATTTTTATTATTCTGCCCAAGGAAGATTGCAGATTTCAGATTTCAGCCAAAATCGTTAATACAAATGCAAATATTTCCAACTGCCATAACACAGTTTCTAATTCAATTGGCAACTCTAGCACACACACACACACACACACATACACATACAAATAGAAGAAAATTCTTACAGTATTTTCCAGTGAAGAACTGCAAAGGCAGTAACACAAACACAAAGCGAAAAAAAGGGAAAAAATATTTAGGAAATTTTTATTAATGGAAAGGGCAACAAAAGGAACAACTACTCGAAAGTGAGTGATGAAAAAGTTTGAACATGCTTTCGATTATGGACAGTGAGAGGAGGATGAAGGAAGTAAGGACTTTTCTAACAAACTTTGACGTGTTGATAAATGATATTATTTCAATACAAAATGCCTACATACAAACTATAAAATAGTGGGGATGACGATGTTGCCGCCGACTCTTGACGCAGTTTTTCTTTAGTAGCCAGGGGCCGTTGCAGGCTATGGCTACATGTAGATACCAAGAGGCTGGCTCGTTAGCAATAACTAAAGATTGACTTTTACTATGACTATGAGCTGCCTTTCAATTCCAAGAAACTTTTTCTCCATCATTCGATTTTCGCATAACCATTTCGGCTTGTATACTTTGCTTTGTATTAGTGTCGCAGTGTGAGTAGGCTTATTTGTATGCTTAACGTTTTTTTTTTTTTTTTTCTTCTTTGTATACTTTGTGTGAGATACTCTAAAGATGATACTTTCGTATAACTAGTAAAGGGTTAATGCAAAACAAGAACGAACAAAAGAAAAAAATAGAAAATAAAGGAAAATTTGTTTAACTTTGATTTTTGTTGAGGTAATTTTTCGTTTTCTTATGCTCATGCTTCATTTATTATTGATATTATCGGTGTTGTTGTTATTGTTGTTGTTGTTGTTGTTGTTGTTGTGGTTGACTTATTATTAGTTTAGGTTTAATATTTGTATTTTTTCTCGTCTTAAGTGCATGCATGTGGGTTATATGTACCTATTATATGTACTTGGAAAAACTTTACTTATGATATGATCATAAGCCAATAACTGACCAGAAAAAGTTAATCCTTCCTATGTCCTTACTTGTATACATCAAAGGTTTAAATAAAATGTAAAGATTATTTTTAGATTATTTACCATTTTCTAATAGTAAAATACGTTTATTTATTTTTTTCTGTTTTTTTTTGGTTTTATTTTTCCCAACATTTACCACTTACTTATAGATATTTAATTATTATTTTATTATTTGAGATTGCCTCCAGCGACCATTGATCCTTTTTTGTTTTTAATGTAAGTAGGGGTCTCTATGGTTTTCATTTAGGTAATCTTTGTAGTTTGTAAATGTTACATTTGGCTTTGCATAAAATGTTAAGACAATAATCAATTAATTAAATGTACAATGAATGTGTAAGCCTGTTATATCAGAGTGGGCAAAAGTAAAAACAAATTTCTACTTTCTTCAATCTTCATGTCATTTCTTCCCACATATTGCTTTGATGTTATAACTTATCAATTTGTGGCTTCATGTTATGTGATTTGGGATTTGATTCCAAGGCCTATAACCTTAGCCTTTTCAATCACTCTCAATGCAGAAATCCTTTTATTATACTTTAGATTATATGTAATTTACAATCCTTTACAATCAAAACCAAATGAAGCACGTGTCTTAAAGATATTGTTAGTGGCAGTAAGCAGCAAACTCTATCCAGGTATTTAATCTCCAAAACGAATTTGTTTTATTTTTTTAGAGGCATCGACTAGGCATTGAATAATTTAAATTAAGCAGTGTATTTTTAAAGAAGGGAAGGCCTCGTGGTCGCCGTGGAGTAGTTTCTAGTGCATGTGCTTGCTGTACAGTGTGTCTCGGGTTCAAATCTTGGCATAGACAAAATAAAAAAAAAATTTTAAAAATAAACAATTTCTATCTACCCAGCACCATCTCTTGGCGAGCAATGGCGCATCTACAATGGTAAAAATTGCATAAGTAAATCTTTTCACTTTGCCGTTCGGATTCGGCATAAAACTGTAGGTTTTTCAATTCAGTTACAAATACTTATAACATAAATGGATGCCAAAACTCGGCCTGGGCCTTGCCCTTGCAGCCGATCGAATCCCTCAGTTAATATTCTGATACATTGCCACTAGGACAATAAGGCGGTTATATATCTGCGGCAATTCGACAGAGGAGCTTATGTGTAAAAATGCAGTTTTCAGTTAATCGCAGTTTTTGGGTTAATGCCGTGTATTTAGCTTGGATTTTAAGCCATATTTTAAGAATCATAAAACAAGTAAGTATAGTATAACTTAATTTTCGCTGGCGTCAACTTAAAGCGACTCTGCCTTATTGCCACAGATATGTACATACATTGTACATATACTTATATAACGTTGAGTTTCAAAACTCATAGGAAATCAACAACTAGGGGAGATTGGCTAAAATATGTAATGCAGCCATTCTTAAGAAGGATTGCATTTCATTCAAATCACAACGTAAATCACTTGAGATTTGGTTGAAAGATTTCTTGTTTATGACTGATGAAAAAAATGGCATAGTTGCTAGTTAGCGGGACTGCTAAGCATAGTGCTGTGGTTTAAAACAAATAAAGACTACCTGCCAATTATCATGCCACTTAATTTCTAACAAACTGTCAGTCGTGGAAAGACAAACACTTTTTTGTAAAATTTTTAAATTTTCGTGTCTTCTTTCTCTCTTTCCGTTTGCTGCTTCCACACTTTTGGCAGAAACGTCGTTGCTCAGAAACGTGATCTTAAGCCAAATCGATTGTAATCAAAATTGGCATGCCAGCTGCTGTGCCAATGAAAAAAGTGAAAGTGAGATAGTATCAGAGTTGGCATGCCAGCATTGGCTGTTATCAACGACGAGTAAGAGTAGAAAATTAGAAAATGCATGCATGTAAAGTATGTATGTATGAACATACTCGTCGAAAGCCAACAGATTTTATCTTAGTTGATGTCAATTTCCATACACCAAACAGTCAAAGAAATGGAAACTACGAAGAGAGCATATTAACAATTTTCTTACTGGTTCTGCGGCATCCCTTCACATTGTTAATGAAATATCTTTCAAAAAAATGTATTTTACTTTTTGGGTTTTTTCGGTACTTAAATTGTGCGAAAAGCTCGGCCTAGGCCCTCCATGGGCTGTCGTGCCATTAAAAGTAAATTAAAGTACTTAAAATACCGCAGCGAAACTTTCGGAAGGGTAAATTTTTAGCAAAAAAAGAAAGAACAATTTACAATTTTACATAAAGCGTTTTCTTGGGCTTTGCTCTACCTACCCCCTAAACTCCCTACCCTACTCCACCTTTGAACATTGAATGAGCTACACCACACACACACACACACACACACACACACACACACACACACACACACACACACATACACACACATAGAATGTAGGCATACATACTCGTAATGCTTAAGTTGAAAAGTACAAAACCGCAGCAAGAAAAAATGCTTTTACTTGCCTTGCACACATTCACACAAACACAAAAGCACGCACTTTATTTTAACTTAAACTTGTAAAACAGCCAAGAAACAAACCGAGTAGCAACAACAATCTCAAGGAAAAAACAAACAAAAATTAAAATAGATGGAATAAAAAAGGGTTGACTGTCTGCCTGCCTGCGTGCCTGCGTGTCTGCCTGCCTGCCTGCCTGCCTTCCTTCCTGTTTTACTGCAATGATTTGTTAAAATACATGAAACGTTTTTACCCTACTAACTTACTATCCTTTTTTTTCACAAAAACATAAAAAAAAATAAAAAATAAAAAAAAATAAAAAATAAAAATAAGTTTTACCAAAAATAACAAACAACAAAACAAAACACACAACAAAGTGTGAAGGCGAGACTTAAAATATTGCTTTAAATTGCGCTTAAATGAAAGAAAAGCTAAAACAAAATACAAGAATAAGGAAGCAGAAAAAAATCATCATCATTAGCAAAGAAAAATAGAACAGCAAGTATTTCTCTTCTTTTTACTTTACGTTTCATTTCTTTTTGTTTTTTTTTTGATTTCTTTTATTTTTTGGTACTTTTTCGTTTTTACTTGTAAATATGTATTTACAATACTTATGTACAATAACAGCAGAGAGGAGAAGAAATTTAAGGCATTATTAATGCATAGTAATAAGTTTGCTAATGTATGCTTTTAGTACGAAATTAAGCGGAAAATGTGTAAGCCAAATTAAGGAAACAGCAACAGCAAGAAGAACCCAAAAACAGGACAGAAAGACAGAAAGCCATAGTAATAAAAGGAAGAGAGAGACAATGGCAGGAACGCATTGTGTGCTAACAAATAAAATGCGGCATACTTTTGGGGTGCGTTAGTATTTAGTTTCCCTGGTTTTCGTTGCTGGCCTTCTTTATATTCTATAAAATAATGTATAGTAGCTCCTTTACTAACTTTAATTGTTTATAGCTTAAGATGTTTTCATTATATTATTTAATCAAATATTAATTAAATTATTGAATAAAATAAGCAGCCTAAAAGTAAGCCGCATTTTGTTCACAGTTGCCTGTGGTACCCAATGCAAAGCACAACAGCTTGAAATTCAACGTTTTTTTAAAGCTGAATTTTTTCAGCACATTTACTTAAAGTTTTTTTTTTTATGAAATGATTAATTTTTAGTACTTTGTTTGTGGTATGTGATTAAATTTGGAAAATTATTTTTAAGAATTGTTTTATTATTAATTTTCTTCATATGAAAATTGTGTCCTATTTCATTCAGAAGACATTAGTTTGTGCCACACTGGTTTATTTAAATTCAATATGTGTGAATAATTTAAATATTGAACTCACAACTTTCAGAATCCTAGTGAGAGATAAAAATTATGCTTCTTTAACCCAAAAAAAAATAGGTGTGATTTATAAAAATTCATGTAAGTATGTAGTGTCACAATTGGCCTTTCTGGACTAAGTACTTATGTCCCTGGACAGTCACCAAAACAAGAACGACAATATGAAAATTTAAGGATTTTGAAACAGATATCATTATACAGGGTTAGGCGATTGCACTGTTACCTATTGAAACGACCATATTTTTTTTGTGTGAAATTATTTTTTATTGATTCAAATTACAAAAATGTGTGGAAATAATAAAAATTTAGGAATCCATTCACTTTAGCTCGATGTCGCTTGGCCACCTTTTGCCTTGACTATGGCCATCAAACGGTTAAAAAATGAGTTGCAGGCTGAACGATTATGATCTTGCGGTATTTTGACCCATTTCCGTACAAAGGCTTTCTTCAGCTCATATATGCACTGGCATATTTTCTAGTCCTCACCTTGCTCTCTAAAATGGCACAGATGGAATAGTCCATCGGATTTGCATCTGGCGAATTCGAAAGCCATTGTGTAGACGAAATAAAGTGTGGAACATGGTGTTTCAAACATTCTTGTTGGAACGTGCATTTTGTCCATGGTACGACCGTAATGTTTACGTGCACACGGCTTTAAAGCAGCTTCCCAAACATTTTCCCGATAATAAGTCGCATTGACTTTGACACCAGGCTCGATGACAACGATTGGACAGCGTCCATCGGCGGTTCCAGCTGCAAATACCATTACTTGAGATGGAAAATTACTTCGGGTGGACGTTCGTAGACTCAAATTTTCGTAAGTGCGTTCAGTTAGGTAAACACGATCATTTTGAGAGTATATGAACTGCTCAATAGGGACATTTTTCTCATCAGAGAACACAATGTTTGGAAATTCGCCACGTTCGTTGAAAGCGTATCAACTCCTTTGCTCTTTCGAGTCTAAATTTTGTTTGCTTTGGTGTAAGATCATGAGCCTTTTGGAACTTGTAGGGCTTTACCTTGAGCTCATTTTTGGAATATTAGTCGGATGCTTCGCTGTGATATTTGATATTTTCAGTTCTTTGGTCATTTGATACCACTATGACGTGGATTTCGTTCAAGCCGAGACTTCACTTTCCGAACCATTTCAGGTGATGTTGCTTTACCATTTCAGGCATTTGATTACCACTACGACATGGATTTCGTACAAGCTGAGACTTCACTTTCCGAACCATTTCGGGTGATGCTGCTGCTTTTTTTCGTCCACCACCATAGCGTTTGGCAATGCTGCCTGTATTATTATACCATTATAACAATTTACGGTGCAATACACAAACAGTTTATTCACTTTGAGATACTAGAGCTCACGAGCAATAGCTGGTTGTGATTTGCCACTCAAATATGGTATAACGCAATCAAGATTACGTTTGAATTCCAGTTCGAATAACTTTTGTTCTATAAAACTTAGACGCAAATGCTTGTGGTAGCTTGTAAACATATAAACAGCTATCATTGATATCAATTTGACATAGTTTGTTGGCAATATCTCGTTGCCAGATATAAAAGTTGTGAAGTTGGTGGTCGCTGTGGCGTAGTGGTGTGCGTTGGGCTGCTACACAGAATGGCCGGGGTTCGAATCTCGGCACAGGCAAAATCAAAAAGTAGAAAAAATAATTTTTCTACACGGCATGCGGCACCACTTCTTGGCAGGCAATGGCAAACCTACAAGAGTAAAAATTGCCATGAAAAGCTTTTCACTTTCAGTGGATGCGAAAAAGCTCGGCCTAGGCCCTCCATGGGCTGTTGTGCCATTAAAAGTAAAGTAAATAAAGAAGTTGGTAACACTTCAATCGCCTAACCCGTTATAAAAAAGATTTTAGTTCTCAGCATAGTTTTAGGCTTATGTTTGGTTTGGTGTTCTACAGTTCTTCAAAAAGAAATCCACTAAAAGGCATAGCAAAAGGTTCAAATACGTGATATTGTTGGTTACAGATGTTTTAAGATCAACCCATTCCATTAGGAATAGCTCCCATTCTCTTTCTAACTCCTGATTTCTTCTTTGGGAAACAGGTTAGACCCTGGTCTAAGTTTTTTTCATTCATTTTTCATTCATTTGAGATTCATTTATTATTTCTTTATTGCCACAGCAAAAGTAATAATCACACTAGAGCGGATCACAAAAATAAATCCACTAAGAAAATACACCTCCTATCTGAAAGCTTATGTTGAGAATATTTCAAAATAATTTTTGTTTTTTTTTAGACCACCCTAAAAACCGCCAAAATGAATTTTTGTTTATAACTTTGGCACTTGATGCCCGAATTTTATAAATGATACATTGTTGTAAAAGGCTCAACGATTGCTACATTTTCTTCTTAGATGTTATTCATCTGCGAAGTCAGTGTACATCCCTAAAGCCAATTTTTTTTTTCAAACATTTGAAGCTCTCAGAAAATTATTCAATTCTTGCCCAAGAAGTGTTCTTTTCTTTTCTTTTAGTGGCACAACAGCCCATGAGGGCCTAGGTCAAGCTTTTCGCTTTCACTCATGTTGTGCGTGTTCTAGTTATTTAAATTTTGTACATGAATGGACTTAACTCTATTACACGTTACATACTTAAAGTTAAGGCTACATAGAGTAATATGAAATGGGTATTTCGTATATTTTCCATTTTATTGGCCAGAGTAATATTCAGAAAAGCATTGCTTAGATTTTCTTCTGTTGGCAATGCAACGCAGGTAATTAGTAATTAGGCAGTGCAATCCATAGCCTAATGATGCTAGACATTGACGAGTTCAAATACTTGAATTTAAGAGGGATCAAGCAATTCATACGATTGCACTGGCTAAATTTTAACTTGTCAAAGAGGTGCTTTGGAGTCTCAGACACAACAAGCTTGTGTAAGTAGATGCAGTTCCTGGCTTCAAGATAATCGGCTAAATAGAATCCAAGTAATTGATATGTACAGAGTGATAAGTGTTTAAATTTCATAAGATCAAAGACATATCGAGTAGCAGTGTTGAAAGCAATTTCAAGCTTATGCAGTGACTGAGAGTCCAACTTACTGTTAACAAGTTTCGCACAAGACACTAAAATTCTTTTGAAATTAACCGATCTATACAAGAACTTTGACCCTCCATACACCCAATCAAAGCTAATGGGGCGATGACGAAAACGAATCAATCTCTCACTCTGTTTCTGCCCAGCCTTGGCCATATGTATGAAAAACACCACAAGCCAATACTTTGTAAATGACTTGGGATCGGTTTATTTAGGGGAACTAATAAAATTTATAAGAAATCCCAAATACTTCGTTTAAGCAAAACGGTGATGGATAAAACGCCCATGAGGTATCACAATTTATTAACTTTCACTGAAGAGTGTACTGATGGTTAATACATAACTTAATATGGCTAATTATTTGTTTGCATTAAATTTAGAATGGAAGCAAATTGTGATGCGTTTCGTGAACCAGTGATTAAATAATATACAGTTGAAGTACACCCAAAAATCTCCTTCTTAGATCTGCTAGGGGCATTCAAAATTCATTACAGTGCTTGCTGTGATGAAGGCATTTATATTTTATTATTTTAATGACAGTTGTTTTCATTATTCTTCATTTCGTTGTTGAATAATACTTTTTAATTAATCAATTTTATTGAAATCTGCGCATTATTTCAAGCTTGACTTTTCCACATTGTAGCAGTTAATTAAATTGCCGGTTTGCTATTGCATTGAATTGTATTTTTTTGGTTTTTTTTGTTTGTTTGAGATATCAAAAATATGTTGGTAACTGAATACATGACGACGATACCTTTATTTACTAAAGAACTATTTTTAAATTTTTTTATTTTTCAGCAGAAGTAAAAACCATTTTGAAATTTTAAATTTCGGTTAATTGTTTCGAAAATTTTAAAAACCAGAAACCAGAGACGTAAGTTTCGGATGGATGTCATCAAAATGCGAATGATGCCGATGGCCATGCTTAATCAATCAAAAACTCAATTTTGGTAAATTTCGATGTTAGGACTTTCGGAAATTAAGGTTGCGATAAATATTTATTAAATTAAATTTCGAACGCTATTTAAACACTTAATTAAAGTTCATTTGATTTTCATGTGATGGTTGTTATTGTTGTTATGGATGTTGTTGTTCTTGTTGTTATTGATGTGTTTGTTGTTGTACTACTGTGGGCAAAAGTTAGTAAGACTTCTTAATTTAAATTTCGTGCGGAAACCCATTCATAAAAATATTATTTTTTTAAGGTTGGTATGACTGTCGGTGAGATCTGTGCCAAATGTCACATCAAAATCATCATTAGTGTTTAGTATACGCTTGTCTTTCTGAAGTTTCTGCACAAAAAGTGCATTCGGCGATTTTCACAATGAGTGAAATTATTCAACAAAGAAGTTCCATTAAATTTTGTGTGCGGAATCAAATTTCTGGTGCCGAAACGTTCAGAATGTTGCAAAAGGCCTTCGGTGATAATTGTATGTCGCGAGCAAGTGTTTTTGATTGGTACAAATTGTTCAAAGATGGTCGAGAACGCGTTGACGACGAACAACGTCCAGGACAGGACGGCCATCAACATCAACTGATGATCAACACGTCAATAAAATCAAGGAATTGATGCTCGAGAATCGACGATTAACAGTCGAAACAGAGACCTTACTGGCATCGTTGGAATATCGGAAGGATCAGTGAAAACTATTTAAAAACATCATTTGGGCCTAAGAAGAGTGAATGCAATGCACGATTGGCTCCAAAATCACTGCATTGGTTTTACGAGACCATTTTGCCAAAAATTTGACTGATATCGTTCCGCAACCACCCTATTCGCCTGACCGTGTGATTAGCACCGTGTGACTTTTGGCTATTTTCTAAACTCAAAAAACCGCTTCGTGGACACCGTTACCGTTTTGAGTCAATTGAAGACATTAAACATGAATCGCTAAGCTCATTGAAGGCTATTCCGGAAATTGACTTTAACAACTGTTTCGAGAATTGGAAAAAACAAAAACGTTGGCACAAGTGTATTGGGGCCGGGGGGGATTACTTTGAAGGGGACGAAATAGATTTGGAAGAATGAATAAAAAAAAAAAAATTTGAAATTATGAACAAAGTCTTACTAACTTTTGCCCACAGTAGTATTTGGCAGCCACTATTATCATCGGCCGTATTTATTTATTGTGTTAATTACTATAGAATTTCTTTTTTGTATTTTATTTTGGTTTGTTTTCTTTTACTTTGATTTATGTATTTTTTTGTTTTTTTTTTTTCTTTTTTAATTTTGTATAATAATCAAATGCAAATGTGCACAGTAATTGGAAAATATAAAATATTATTTTAATTATTTTAATTATTGCTATATTATTTTAATCACACTGATTATAGAGACAGTGGCCAGTGCTTCTGGCATTGGTTGAAATTACAGCGCCTGCTTTCATTTAAATTTACACTGAGGGGACAAATGTTGTTGTATCAAGCCGAAAATACGAGTATATTAAATCAACGGTTTTTGGCTGGTAAATTTCAACCGAAAGTGAGGGCTGTGCAAATAAGTTTTAAGGTTCATTCAACATTTTACAGTGTTGATTGGACAGAAATGTTGTTATTTCAAATCTTATGTACAGTGAATACTGTTAAAATAATGAAAGAAATAAATAAATAAAACTTAAAAATTAAAAAATAGTGACAACTGTGAAATGCACAAAAATTCAAGTGTTTCGAAAACAAAAAAAACACAAAAAAAGTAAACATGTTAATAAAAATGCTATTATTTGGTAAACAACAGAAATAAACATAAGAATGTTCATATAAAAGGGTAGTTTTTTTTTTGATTGATACTTTCAACACACAGGGTGTACCCCTATGCAGAGCATTGTGCTGAATGGAAAGAAAGATTGATAGAAGAAGGAGGGAGAATGAAAGAGGGAATGCAATCACCCAGGGCACCGAAACCGATAGGCAGCCATTGTGGCAAGTGTCATGCCTTTACCACAATGAACTTCAGTTTATCAGTGTCGCCTATGACCGCATGTAGCGCCAAAGGCCAAACTTTTCGCATCCACTCACGTTGTGCGTGTTATATTTGCACATGCATGGAAGTTGAATTTATTAATTTCAAACATTGAAAACATTTACCACCACGCTTAATTACATAACTTTACGATACACTTGTGGAAAACTAATACAATTTGCTGCAATCTCACGGAAGCTGAAATAAAAGGTCTTCTAACGTATGCGAATTGAAATCTGCACAAATTTTGAAACGCTAGGAAAAAAATGTCAAATCTGTTATCGCATTTTCACCATTAAATGTGCATTAAATTACATACTTTGTTAATACTTAATTAAAGTGATTTTTGTGTTGATTGGTTGAAAAAAGAGGACCAACGCCGAAAAAGTTTTTTGTAAATTTGTTGACTCTCATCCGCAGTTGCCAAAATCAAGTGTCGTTGCATATTTAACTGAACAGGGAGAAAGGCGGTGAACTGTTTATAATATACTGGCAAGGTATAAAAGTTTAAAACCAGGCTCCCGAAAATCTTGCAGTTTTACGGACTCATGCAAAAGTTCACAATAACGGAAATTGACTGAAAACGAAGTGGCAAAATCTTACAGGCAGCCTGGTGAAAAGTTCCAGTGCTATGGAAAAACGGTGAAAAGGTATCTCCAGTCAATCGGTATACAGAAAAGAACAAGAAAGAGAAAACCAGGGCAGTCTCAGAAGCCCAAGAAAGGCTTAAAAAAATCCGTCTGAAGCGTTTTGGTTAAAAATACATTCATCGCAAAGAACGACGTCATCTGCATTATGGTGTTGTTGCAATTTTTCGAGTGCAATAAGTCTGTTGATGGCAAAATTAAGAATGTGGAGCACACAAAAATCCTTAAAAAAAAAAAAAACGTTTTGTTGTGGCTGGCAATCAGTCCGTTTGCCATGTCAGATCCAGTGTTTTCTTAAATACGGTTTGACTCTGTCAATGCTGATCGATATATAGAAGACTGTTTACCAAAAATGAAAGAATTTATTCAAAGCAAGTATCGAGGCTTAAATGTGATCTTTTGGCTCGACTTAGCATTAAGCCACTACGCCAGGACAACCTTAAATGCCATGAATACGTTACTGATACGTTGATGATATGCCAGTAAGACGGAAAATCGCCCAAGCATCCCTCAATTATGTACGTGCGATTGCAGATTTTTGAGCTAACTTGAAACGAAGAGTCTAGGTAAATACCTTTCGACCAAAAAATATTAAAAATTTAAATAAAAATATTAAGAACCAGCTCCACCAAATGCCAACATCGATTTACACAAGAGCTATGAAGAAAGTACATCAAAGCTGCCTCTGTGAAGCCACTTTCTTACATTACAACAACATACTTATGCACTTAAATATTAAAATTAAAAAAAATTCAAATAAAATTAGTTTTGTATCAAATACGATTTTTTAAACTTTGTGCAGATTTCATACCGCCTACGCCAAACCCTTATTTAACTACGAACACATGAAACTGTGAAACTTAAGTAAAGTGCTTCGGTCATGGCTTTTGGCCCTCAAATATTGAAAATATTCCACAAATAATTTTAACTGCAGCATTGTTATAAAAATTGTTAATGTAACAGTAAAAAACTGTTGAATGTAACAAATTGCGACAGATTTTTTTAACAACAAAGATAAACTGTTGAAATCAAAGAAAAGTAGAAAAGTGCTCTTATGATTACGACGGACAACAAAAACTATTTTTTTTTAAATATAAAATTTATAAAGTTTGATAGATTTATTGACAAAAAAATAAACGAAAATTTTTCATTTTTTTTTATAAAAAGCAAATAAGTCCGAAATAATTAAGCCAAAGATTGTAACACAGAGGCGTGCTTCGGTCAAGGCTTTTGGCCCTCAAATACTGAAAATATTCCACAAATAATTTTAACTGAAGCATTGTTATGAAAATTGTTAATGTAACGGTAATTGAAAGTAATCTGTCGCAAAGTTGAATCTAACAAATAGCGACAGATTTTTTAACCACAAAGATAAACTGTTGAAATCAAAGATATTTTTCTCAGTGTATATCCCATGTATGTAGTAATTACATATATACACAACAAGTATAGTTCAAATGAAAGTTAAGTTGAATTGGAGTTGAGTTAAGATGAGTTGCTATAATTACTCCTTACTTTCTTCCATGTATTTTGAAATGTTTTATATTAAACCAACACCACACAGCTGAAAATCATACTTTCGAAACGTTTATGAAAATATCGTGCATTATGCGGATGCGTCCTTCAATCGTGTTGGGCGGGAGGAGGACCGGTTGGGATTCGTTCGTTATTAAAGCAGGTAAAGCAGTCACATCATCGGCGCGATGGCAACAGTGTCCTTCAATCGAAGATCTTAGCATCCGAAAAAATTGCAAAACTTAAGAAAAACCAACAACAATTCGGTCGGCAACCGCAAATATTTTTTTTTTTTTTTGGAAAGCCAGGTCGCTTTGAAAGCAATTGAGTCCAGAATAATTAAGTCAAAGATTGTATTACAGTGACGTGCTTCGATCATGGCTGTAGGGTTTAAAATTCTCTCTCTATGCTTGGTTTCCGTACTTGGTAATATCTAAGAGAATGAGAAGCTCGAAAAGCTCGGCCTAGGCCCTCCATGGGCTGTTGTGCCATTAAAAGTAAGTAAAGTAAATGAGATAGTAGACGAGATGACCAGAAAAAAGGTTTGATATGTACGTTAGCGAAGCAGATCCGAAGCGGACTATGCACAAGTTGTCACGAACAGGTAGAGGATATTTCTACCACCTTCTATGTCAATACCTTCAGAAGTAAAAACTTCAGTATAAATTATCAAAAACCTTCCCAGGACTAAAAGAGATAATAAAAGTAAAGATATCGGATAATCTGGCATTCATTAGGAGAACCATATGATTTAATAAGGACACCCCCTTGGGCTGCAATTGAGCGGACCGGTTAAATAACGTGCCTCCTCCCAGGCACTCACAAACGCAAGAGGAGAGGAAATCTGGAGATACTTAATTTAGTTAGCACACATCATCTTCAACATCTCCGATATTTAAATATGAAACATTTTTCTAGCACAAAAATGTTAGTAAATTAAATTTTAAGCTCTGACTTCTTCAACCATTTCCTAGTTTCTATACTGATTCCATCAATACACTTCGGAGCCATAGAACAAGAGACCAAACTGATATATTTTCTTGCTGCTGCTGCTGCTGCTGCTGCTCAAAATGAAATTGCTGCATAAATTTATGGCAAAGAGCAGAGCAGAGTGGCAGACATGGAATACATTAAATTCTGAGTAAGTCAATATAGAATTTAATTAAAAACTTAACAGAAACAACAAGCAGCAACAGCAAGAAAGCGTAAGCAATCGCTCTAGCTACGGCAATAGAATAGTTCAAGTTGAAGATTGAAGAGTGAAGACGATGTGGCAGCATTAGTAAATCATCTTCTCTGTGCACCTAGACGCAAATGAAAAGAGCTGTTTGTATTTTATTTGTTTGTATAGATTTTTTTGTATATTATACTAGTTAAATAACTATAGCCAACAATAATTTGGGCAAAATAAAAAAAAGAAAAAAAAATATTACACAAGTGCCAATGACTTTGGCATTTGCATTCACACTTATTACGCACAGCATTTCTAAATGTATGTATTTGTGGTCGCTGTGGCGTAGTGGTAGTGCGTTGGACTGCTACGCAGAGTGTCCGGGGTTCGAAACTCGGCACAGGCAAAATCAAAACATAGAAAAAATAATTTTTCTACACGGCATGCGGCACCACCTCTTGGCAGCAGCAATGGCAAACCTACAAGAGTAATAATTGCCTATGAAAAGCTTTTCACTTCGCCGTTCGGATTCGGCAATAAACAGTAGGTACCTTCCATTCATGTACAAATATAATACGCACAACATGAGTGGATGCGAAAAGCGAAAAGCTCGGCCTAGGCCCTCCATGGGCTGTTGTGCCATTAAAAGTAAAAGTAAAAGTAAAGTAAATGTATTTGTGGTACAATTTTATACTTGTGCGTTAAGACACAAATAAGAGAAATACCAAGACCAGCAGCTACAACAACAACACGAAAAGCACTGGCACCAATAAAAACTGACTTTTAAAATGCCAACCAACAGCAGCACCATCCACAACAACAACAAGCAAAAGGCGGAATAGAAAAACCTAATTATGAATACAAATGAAATTCATGTATTTTTGCTCATAATGTGCTCTATACAAGCTGTGAATACAACAATAATAATAACAACAACAATCACAACAACACCAACAACACCATCTACCACAATATTTTAGTTGTCAGCTTGAATTTGTGTGGCTGACGCTTCACTTGAACTTAACTCGCGCACATGAAAGTAGCAGCGCCCAAGAAGAAGCTACGAAAGAAACAACGCGCACACACACACACACACACACGGACACACACACACACACACACGGACACACACACACACACCGACACATTTACGCATACATACACCGGCAGACAGAAAATCCTTGAAAATGAAAATCAAGCTAACAAAATTTGTATTACATGCAATCGATTTGTTAAAATTTTGTTGCTTTTTTCGTCGTTATTATTGTTGTTGTTGTTGTTGTTGTTGTTGCTACTGCTGATACTGTTGATGATGCTCGCTGCTTGCCTCGCCTTTTCACCTTACACAACATCTATTTACGTGAGAGTGTATTAGTGTATATATGTACGACCGTTTTTGTATGTACCTATACATGCTTGTGGTTCCATAATAAGGAATAAAGGAAGACGCCGTCACCGTCACCTTCACCGTCACCTTCACCGTCACCTTCACCGCCACCACCACCACCACCACCACCACTAACGCCACCGTTACCATCTACTTTGATATTATTATGTTTTTTAAGCTGCTTATTGGTTTTGCTAGCAAGTGTATACATATATTCTATGTAAGTATGTATGCGTGAGTGTTCTGACAATACACGAATTTCGTTCAAATTTAAACATTTTCATTTACACATGGCAAGCTCAAGTTTTGGCATTATTGTTGTTGCTATGTTCTCTTGCATCGCAAATATTCGTGGCTAATGATTTTGTCTGTCTATCTAATTGCTTCGTTATCTCTCTCTCTCTCTCTTTCTCTCTCTCTCTCTCTCTCTCCCTCTCTCTCTCTCTCTCTCTCTCTCTCTCTCGATCTTTCTTTCTTGTTTCCTTCAATAGTAAATCGATCCTCGTCTCTCTCTCTCTCTCTCTCTTTCCCTCCAATTGAATTACACATATTCTCATATACGCGGCGCAAATATCATGAATGTTAAATATAATTTTATGTTCTGAATTCAATTCACATTCACATTCACATTCAAATTCAATTGAAACACACAAATTCAAATATTAATTAAGAAACATCATTTTAAATGAAAGTGAGCGAGTGAGTGAGGTTAAACTACCACAGCGCAACAACAACAACAGCCAACAAGCCACAACAAGAAGAAGAAATTATGGAAATATTAAATAATAATGTTAAGTAAAATAGCATCAAGTGAAACGTGTTGAATTTTCAATGAGTTTTTTTTGTTTTCATTATTATGAATGATGACGGTTTCTCATTTTCTTCTGATGCTTTTTGTAATGTCTTTCTGTGTGTGTGTGTGTGTGTGTGTGTGTGAGTGGAAATTTCATAATTAATTGCAAATATCTAATAGAAGAGTTAGCAAAGAAAATGTAGAGCTTACATTGTCGGAAAGAATAATAATAAGTACTGGAGAAAATGATGATTGAATATAAATTTAGAAATTCATTTTCAGTACCATACTTGCGAGTTTTTAAGTTAAAGAAATTAATAAGAATGTTTTAAAAATGATTAAGCTCGAGCATTTTTTTTCCATTTCCCAGTAGTTGAAAGTCACAACTACCCAGAAGAGACCCTGTCGCACTCACATACAAAAGATAAGGAAGTGAAACGAAACGCATTTGTTTCTTACCTTTTGAGGTTTAGAAGTTAGTTTACATTGAATTCATCAATCGGTACAATAGGAATGGTAACAAAAAAAGTTCGTAACTTAAACTACTTGAATATATAAAATACTGAAAAATTTGTTTGCAATACTTAGCAACCAACCTTTAAGCGCTCTTCTGACTCTTTTGGGGTTAGCGTTGAAAGATAAATGCAAGGATTGGGTTTCCATATGTTTTTCTGCACATTACAAATTGAGAATAGAGGTTTTCCTTACAAATTACCCATGTTACTATTTTACCAGATTTTTATAATGAGGCTGAAAATATTCTTACAAGAAATTTCAAGATCATTGATCCCGAGTAGGGAGTAGGGCAATATAGGTAGACTACCTAAAGTATCGTTTTAAATTGAACTATTTTATTAGATCATAATTGAAACGCTTATTTCAGAAACCCTATACCGTGAAAAAGTTTTAAATTCAGTTTATACCGGTTTCCTGCAGTTTATTAGCGCATCATTTGATGCAGAATTTGTTTAACTGAACATAAGCAATCAATAAGCAATCAGAAAAAACTTTTAATATCTTACGAATTATGGGCGAAAATCAATAGAAGAAAAATTCACTGAAACACACTAACGTTGAACGGTTATATATTTTAAAAAGAAATCAACTTTGCAAAACTCATTGAGAATTTTGTTACCCTATACTAATACCTTCAACCCATGTTGGCCGGTTCAAGATCGAAAAAATGTGTTGCAAAGTCTGATTGAACAAAAACAAGTTCAATGTTATTGAAAAGTCCACTCTTTTGATCTTCACCGACAACTAAATTCATTAATATCATGAAAACAGTAAAGAAGTGCTGTAAATGTTTTTTCAGGTACCCCTAAAATGTATGTGTCCTTTCGCTAGTCGGTGTTGAAGTACAGATTTGACGCTGGAGTTAAAGATTTTGAGCTTGATGAGAGTTGATAGCGACGAGATCCTCCACACCGATTGTAGTCGCCCAAATGCCTGTCTTACGTTCTGAAGTCTATGATTGGTATCAGCTACAGACAGATCAGCCATCGGTGGCAGTGATGCTATCTAAGTAGCAGAAGGAGCTGACATCTTCGATTGAAGTGCAATTAATGTCAGAGCTGTTATTCGATGTAACGTTAATTCGAAGTGTTTTGGATTGTCAGTAGTAGTAATTCTAAGGCCAAATTGGGATGATATTTCTCCGAGTCGTCAGATTTTTGTCGCCATATTCGCAGAGCTGTGTGTAAGCAGGCAGACATTGTCTTTGTAATCGAGGTCGCTGATCTTACCTTGGAGTCCGCAACTAATGCCACTTCTTTCCTACATCGCATTCTCCATACCGGTATCACGAACAATATTGAAAAGTATTGGGGATAATACGCAGCACTGACGTGAGTTCATCTGTTTTTAAAATCTTGAAAATCATTCCTTCTTTACGTTTCTCTGGGCGAGTCTCTGTATGCCAGAACTCTCGAATGATCGGCATGATTAGGTGAGTGCTTGTTAGGGGATTGGCTTTCAGGAGCTCTGCTGCTATACCGTCAAATCGTGCAGACTTTGTATTTTTCAAAGAGAAGAATTGCATTTTGCAAAGGCTCTAACATAACAATTTTGAATTCTTACACCAAAAACTTACTTATTTAAATTATGATATTTTGAAAACAGTACTGAAAATTTAATTAAAATTGATCGGCTCTAATGAACATTGATGACAAAGAAAAGAATGACTACGTTTATAGAAAAGTAAGGTAGTTTTGCAAAATGTTAAAGCTTCAAAATGTTTTTTGCTTATCCTGAAAAATTTGAAAAATGCGCGTAGGGCTTTTGTATATTATGGCAGCAATTTGCTTTTACAGAGTTATTTAGACCTTTTAGTTAGTTACCATAGTTTGAACATTTTTTTTTTATTCTTCACTTAAGAGATTTCTAAAATAAATATTTCAATTGAAAGTGTGTTAAGATTTCTCTTAGATTTCCTAGATTTCTAAGGAAAAGGAGCAGCACTTTAAAAAATGTAACTATGCTAAAGACAAGAAGGACTAACCCAAATAGGGGAAAAGCGACACAGAAAGAAGTAGGAGTCCTCAAATTTAGTATCAGTAAGTGAAAGGGAAAAAGGACGACGGTACAATCTAAACATTTAACTGCCAATGAAGGAAGTTTTGTTTAATTCTGGCATCCAATATCTGTAGTTTCTTGTGGATATGAGACTTGAATAGTTCGATTTAAAAACAAGTAGATCCACAATTAGAAAATAAGAACTTTTGTTATATTTTTTTTTTTTTTTTTTTTTGTATTTACAAAAACAAACTTGAGCCAGAAAACTTCCTGTAAGACTGTCAGTTCCGCGTGCGAAGTTCAGCACTAAAATTCAAAATATTTTACTATATTCGATATTTAAAATCACACAACTGGGCTGGCTTCTTCCAATAATGAATTTCCTTAAAAATCCTTTAAATTCTTTTAAAAGAAATCTCTAAGAAAATCTTAAAAATCATTAATTGCTACAAAGTAAAGTTTACACATATTACTTTTGACCTTGGTTATGAAAAACTCCATTAAAAACTCCAGGAGAAACTGGGTTTCAGTTAAAATATTATATTAAACTGTAACAAATAAGTATGTATGTATGTAAGAGTGTGTATTGTGTGTGCGTGTGTTCGCGTAAAACTAATAATCACTATTCGTGTACATAAATACGAGTGTGTATGTAATTAATAACCAAGTAATCAATCAATCAATCAATCGAAATAATATAATCCAATTACAATAACAATACCATAATCTTTATAAGAAACGAAAGAACAAATAATAAAACGAGAACGTTAACAAAAATAGAAAGAACAACAAAAAAACAAACAAAAACAATTTAACAAAATGTTAGTGATAGCTTAAAAGTTGAGATCCAACGTACGATATTGTACTAATTTACTTAAAGAATTTAATGCGGCAGCAGCAATAACACTTGTGGCATAATAACACACAAAAAATAACAAAAAAAATTCGGAAAAAAAAATTGCAGAAAAAAAAAAATAAATCGTTGAAAAAGGAAGAGAAGAGCCAACGTACCAAAATAAATAAAAAACAAGCAAAAGCAAGTAAAGAAAAAAAAAGAAAAATACTGAAGGAAAAGAGAAAATCATGCTGTAAGATTGACATAATACGGTAGTACAGTAGTAGTAGTAGTAGTAGCAGTAGTCGTAGAATAGGCTTAAATGGCATCATATGCCTTTAATGCGACCGCAAAAAATACATAGAAGAAAAACAAAAGCGTAAACGATAGGAAAAGAAAACAGAAACGAATACATGAGAAAATCCTATCAATTGATTATCAATCAAGCATAGCAAAAGAAAGTGGGAGCAGGAGTAATGGCAAAAGAGAAAGAGAAAAAGGCAATAAAAAAAACTTTAGTGAAAGGAAACAGAAACCAACAAAAAATTGCTTAATAGAATTTAAGTTGTCAATTTTTAGGCATTTACTGCTGACAATATTAAATCAGCATTCTGTTGCAAGTGAGTGACGCAAAATTCAAAACTAAATAATATTAAATTATTTGATGCCATTTATTTGCATAGATTAAAGAACATGTTGTGTGTGAGGTAAGTGATCTTATTGAAATAGCAGATAATCCGCAAAAGTATGCTACATGAATTCACTCACTCACCTACAATTCTCCGCTGGCAAGCAAGATGAGCGTTGAAGTGGAACGTAAGGTTGGGTCTTTGATATTTTTATTTTTGTCTTCGATTGTCTCTTTACCACACTCACCACTCACAGTATGCCTTGAAGCAGTCGTTGTACGATTTTTGTTGTTCTTGTTGTTAAAGTTTCGTGAAAATATTCTACACTCGATAACGGTAATCCACACTCAACACAAATCCACTGTAGTTGTTCTTGTTGTTATTGTGTTGCTGTTATTGTACAACAGCAATAGTGCAATGTAATAGTAGGAGAGTACATACATTCAAACATAATACACTGCGAGGCACCAGCAGCAACGCGAGAGTCTATAATGCCAAAACACAACTACAATATAAATCAATGATACCCATATATGGTAACAACAAAGAGTAAGGATCGATTCTTACTACGTCTTCTGCTACTGCTTCTGCGTCTGCTTCTTATTTTATTTGTGTGAAGGTTTTTTTTACTTGTTATTGTTTTTTTTTTTTTTGCTTTGTAATATTGTTGTACTTTTTCTTGTGGCGTTTGGCGTTTGTATGGGAGGTGCAGGAGAAACTGCTTTTGCCAAATTTTCACAAACAAAATGCAAAAAACAAATTTCGTTCGTTCGCCTTCTTTGTGGGATTTATAACATTCTCGCAATGAGCTTTGCTAGCTGCTTTTTTTGATTACTAAGGATATGGTATTGTATGAAATTGAGTTCTACTACTCTTTTGCTTATTTCTTGTTTGCGCTTTGCTGCTTGTCTGCCTTAAGTTGTTGCAAAACAATGAAAATTGGTTTTGTTATTTTATGGGATTTTTACACTTTACCACCTTGAAGACAAGACGTTTCGACGTTGTATTAACATGTAAAATCCAAGTTGTAAACACACACACACATGCCGCACACACACACTGATTGACAGCAGCTCAACAATGATGGGTCTTTGCTCGTTTTCGGTTTCGGAAATGTCTTAGCGTGTATTATGTATGTATGAGTGATTTCGAATGCATATGAAAGTGTGCGAATACGTTTGGATTAGTGTATAGAATATATGAGCTGTCGTTGCAAATGAGCGCGCGTAAATTTAAATTGTAAATCTTTCGTTATTTTCTGGAACACAAAAAGTTTGCAAATTCCCTTTGTATATTTTCACTTCACTCTGTTTACTTTCTATTTTCTATTTTTGCGTCGGTTTGTTGTTTTTTTTCTCTTCATTTTATGCAAATATTCATATATTCTCTGTTTACTTCTGGATCATCAAATTTTCGTTCTTGCGGACTTGCACAAAAGTATATACTTTACATATGCTTAAGTATGTCACGTTAAAAGTGAGAGAAATTTTAAAAACCGCTTTATCTGCACTTTAAAAAAAAATTTGCGTAAATAAATCTTTGGCTTTTCACTATTAATTCAAAATATTATTTCACTTTTTGTGTTTGTGGTAAAATTTTACACATTTTTCATAATTCTTCCAGTTAGAAATTGTTGTGCGCTATTCAAAACTTTACTTTTCATTTGATTTTTTTCTTTTTTTTTAACAACGCAGCAACCGCTTCCGCGTTAATCGTGTCAATATAGCCGAAAAGTCCACTTTCAACTAAACGTTTTTGCTCCGGTAAAATTAACTCTGACTACTTGTATTCGGTGGCTCTGTCGTGGTCGTTGTCGTTGTTTTCCTTCGTCGTTTCTTTATTTTTACTTCGTTCGCAATGCATGCATGCATTCGCTTCGCATTCGTATAGACCATAGACAGCAGCAATATGACAACAACAAAAGCAATAATATACCTTTCAGGATATTTCTACAGTATTTTCGCTGTCATCGTGGTTGTCGTTCTTGTATTTGCTGTTATTGTTGTTGTTGCTGCTACAACTAAGTTCAATCGTTGTAACCATTCGTTAGTTTTATGCGGCGAATTATTCTGAAAGAGAGTGCTAGAGAGAGAGAGAGAGAGAGAGGGAGAGAGAGAGCGCATTTCTTCGATTAACTGAGAGCGCTTTCGTAAGTATTAGAGAGAAATTATTCTATGGGAAATTTATTGTCAGAGAGAAGGCATGAGAGAGGTAAGTTTGTAAGCCCTATATGTTTATTTGTTTGACTGCATGCAAATGTTTAATGGTTTTGGTAGTAGACAAGAAGTGTTACACATGTCGAAGAAAAAAAAAAAAAATTCTTTGAAGATCAATAAGGGTGCTCATCTAAACTCGAAAACTCGTATACTTACACAACGCGTAAACCTTAGATGAGCGCTAAAGTGAAAATAAGTAGCGTAAATATCGAGAAAATAGCTGCCGCGGTTATGGTGGCATTTCAGACTTCTGCAGTCAGGGTTCACATATTAACAACCTTGCAGTGTCAAAAGTAAACAAATGAAAACCAAACAAATTAACTCAAAACAAGCACAAAACTAAAAAAAAAAAACCAAAATGCCACATTGTTAAAGTACCTCGTAGATACAGCAGTAAATAATTTGCTAATGCTGGAATTATTTGGAACAAGTAATGGTAACCATTTGTAACCATTTCGAAAGTTAACTTTTCTCATTCCGTCAGAAGGAAATCAGTTGGAAGAAGAAAGCTCGAAATTCTTGAGGAATACATCAATTCAACCATTTTTGTGGCCGGCTTCCGTTATGCAGCTCCTTTCCAACGTTACTCCGTTCCGTTGGATCAAACTACTTCTCAGTCAACGTTCTTCCCGCCTTGGACGTTCTTCCAGTTTTGGAACGTTATACGCGATTTTGCGGGAACTTAACACTTTTTTTGGAGTATTTCTTGTTATTTTTTTTATTGTTGTTGCATTGCTATATTTACTTTAATAAACTTTTTCCGCTGTTTTGTTGTAATTCATTATTCAAAAAATAGAATTCTAACAAAAAAGCGCGCAAAATTGACGCATTCAAAAGAAATAGAAGCACCTCTAATTTGAAACGCATTATTTTCTTAAAAATCTTAATTAAAATCGAAAACTAAATAAAATTTGAATCTACTTCAGCGTGTACTGATTTGAGTACTGATATGTGTACTGATTATGTACTGATTTGAGCCAAAGGCAACCCCTACTCACGCGTATATTTTCGAGGTAGCTTTTCGCTACAAAATGGGCTCGAAAACTGTGTAAACTCTTGCCCATACAAATTCTGACAGATAGTCTACGCGCACGTAAATAGTCGAGGTTTTCGAGGTAGTTTCGAGTTTAGATGAGCACCCCAAATGTAAAGAATTGGTGTGTACATCAAGAGAGAAGTTAAGCTTATGATAAATGCCTTAAAATTTACTCGAATTTTTGAGGTGAGCAGCTTAGCTTCAACACAGAATGTAACAGTAATTGTAGAGCATTGTTAACAAAAATACATAAATGTATAGGTACATATGTACCATATGTATGTATGTAAGTATATATAGGTATTCACATATATACAAATATGTAAGTCAACATTTTTAATCGTGACGGGATGCGATCTAAAGCCATGTCAAAATTCCCAAAGTCAGATGCCGTATTTGCGGCAATTTAAACAGTCTTTTAATAAACAGCAAACGATCATAGTGACCGATATTTATATACATACGAGGTGTGATAAAAAAATAACCGTTATTTTCAAATTTCGTGAGTTACGTATGTTCGATTTTCGCATTTTTTTTCTGTTATGTTGGTACACATGTCTGTTATATATGTTGGCAATACCAACCATTTTGGATTGTCAGTTTGTTTTTGACAGATAAAAAGGTTAGTCGTGTTTTGGTGTGCTCTTCGATTTTTTACTAATCGAAAAACTGGATCAAAGAAACTGTATTCAGTTTTGTGTAAAAAATGAAATTAAATGCGCAAGGACATTTGAAATGTTGACTGTGGCGAGTTGACCTTTGGCGAGTCTACTGTGAGCAGAACACAAGTTCAATTGTGGTATAACCGGTTTGAGGAAGGCCGAGAAGATGTCAATGACGATGCTCGTCCTGGTCGCCCGAGCACGTCAACAACCGATGAAAACATTGACGCAATGAAGAAAATGATTTTGGATAATCGTCGAATCACTATCACTATCAGAGAGGTTGCTGATGATGTTGGCATATCGTTCGGCTCATGCCAAGCAATTTTTACGGATGTTTTAGGCATGAAACGTGCGGCAGCGAAGATTGTTCCAAAATTGCTAAATTTTGAGCAAAAACAACGTCGCTTGTGCGTAAGTTTTTGGCCAAAAACAAAACCGTTATCATGCCTCAACCACCGTATTCACCGGTCTTGGCCCCCGCTGACATTTTCCTCTTCCCAAAACTGAAGACACCGATGAAAGGAAAGGGTTTTGCTACGATTGAGGAGATATAGTAAAAGAAAAATCGAAACAGGAGCTGTTGGCGATACCAAAAAGCGCGTTTCAGAAGTGTTTCGAGGATTGGAGGGGGGATTACTTTGAAGGGGACAAGAATAAATACTTTTTGAAAAAATAACGGTTATTTTTTAATCATACCTCGTACATACATACGTATGGTAAGTATTTATAGTTACTGTTCTTTATCAGATAAACAGTCTAGTCTCCTCATCAAGGCAGCTTCCTTAGTTGGCATTACTATCAGTTGCAATATCTCTAAAATAGTAGGAGAACTAGCTGCTGGAATCAGGGCCATGGAGAAAATACGGGCGCGGAGGAAAGAAAATATTCAACTAGAGGAGCTCTTATTTTTAAATTTTACCCCTAAAGAATAATA
Organism: Palloptera scutellata; assembly: GCA_958295655.1. Classification (NCBI taxonomy): domain Eukaryota; kingdom Metazoa; phylum Arthropoda; class Insecta; order Diptera; family Pallopteridae; genus Palloptera; species Palloptera scutellata. The sequence goes on along the minus strand of OY282450.1, from coordinate 37,939,889 downwards.
AAAGCTCAAAACTTAATACATTTTAAACAATTTTGGAAATCTTACGTGTTCTGGTATCCTAATACTTACTTACTTCATTTCAATGGCACAACAGCCCATGGAGGGCCTAGGCCGAACTTTTCGCATCCACTCATGGTGTGCATGTTGTATTTGTACATGTTCGGGCATCTAAATAGCATTTATATAATTAAAAAATTGGACATTACTTTGTTTGAAAACCAGGCAAATTGAAAATATATATAGAAAATAAATAGTAGATGTTACCATTTTTATTAAGAATTGAAAATTCAATTAATTCAGATGAAATAACAAACTTAATGTGGAAATTAAATTATATGTAACTTTACAAGCCCCTTTCTATAGTTTCGTGGCTACAATTGACCGACCAATATTTTGTGAAAGTACATCTGAAAAAATAGACAGATTTAAACGGAAGATATTTTTAAAAATTGTAGATTTTTTTTCCTCGGTTCTAAATCACGGACTTCTTTAAAAAATTTAAAGGCAGAGGTAATTCAGTGCTCTGCTGAATTAAACTGTAAATAATTTACCATATTTATTATGATTTAATTGCTAAAACTAACTTCTATTTTTTAATATTGGTTGTCTATTTAAACAATTTTGGTAATGTGCACAATGCAAAAATTCTGTGAATCTATCTAGGTTAAAATGAACTTGCTCTCTCTCTCTCTCTCTCTTTCTCTCTCTTCTTAAACGCTCTCAGTTGTATTTACTCTTACTTACGCTCTTTGCTCACGACTGCGCAGTTACATAAAAATTACCCCTTCAGATAGATAAAGGAAATTTCGGTAGTTCGCCGCAATACACTCCGAAAAGTGTGGTGAGTATCAAGTGGTGACACATTCATTGCTGCATGCATACATGTTGCAGCAACATTTATCCATACAAAAAAAAAAAACACAATAAACAGAATTAAGTAATACAATGTAATAAAATAAATACAAGTAAATAAAAAATAATTTTCCTGCATTCTGGGGGTATTTTTTCTGTGTCATTCGCTGTGTGATAGTGAAAGTGGATGGACGGCTGCGTGCCATGTGCGGCGAACACAGGGCAGCACGTGTCAGCTACGATTTTTTGTCCTTTTTTTTTTGTTTTGTTCGAGTATTTACGTAGTAGATTTTTGATATTTCATTATTTAATGGCGGTTTGAAATGAAATTTGGTAGCCTTTTTTTTTTAGTGTACCTCTATTCTTTAGCCCCATATTGAGTGCGATATGCCATATTATATAATATAAAGTTGATTTTAAAGGGTGTTTTTTTTTTTAGAAATGTTGTTTTCAATCTGGCAATACATTTTTCGGAGTTGGTCTTTTTGACAGCTGGCACGTGATTTATGCTCAGTTTTGTCTGCCATTTCATAGTGAATAGACTTACTCTTGAATAACGTTTTCAAATCGTGCAAATTTATTACCAAAATAATGGTTCGGTTTGCGCGACACATCGCGCGCTACATCCAATATTCGGTCGACATAATCGCCGAGGAGAGTCGGTAATTCGAGCAACCATTGATCGGTTTCGCACCACGTTTACTCTAGTGGATAATGCGCATCCTCAGAGATGCCGTACAGTGCCGAAGACGCTATTGCTGCCGTACAGTGCGCTTCAGTGCCGAAGATGCTATTGCTGCTGTGGAGCAGAGAATCGAAGAAGACCCGAATGAGTCCATCCACTGTGCCCATCCACTTTATGAAAGATTTTGCGGAAGGATTTTGGTTTGCGATCTTACAAAATCCATCTCGTCCAAGAATTGAAACCGAACGAACATCAAGCGCGTCGCACTTTCGGTGAATGGTCTCAAAACGAGATGGAAACCGATCCCGATTTTAGCAAGAAGATTTTATTCAGCGATGAGGCTCACTTTTAGTTGAATGGGTACTTTTAGTTGAATTGTCGCAATTGGAGTGATCATAATCCACAAGCCATTGTTGAGACGCCGTTACATCCTCAAAAAGTCACTGTTTGGTGTGCTCTATGGGCAGAGGGAATCATTGGTCCATATTTCTTCAAAGATGAAGCCGGTCATCATGTTACAATCAATGGGGAACGCTATAGAGCCATGATTAATGACTTTTTCGTGCCTGAATTGTGAATTGGAGGATGTTGATGTTGATGTGGACGACCTTTGGTTCCAAAAAGACGGCGCTGCATACCAAACCGCTAACGAAAGAATCAATTTATTGAAGGAAACTTTTGGTGAGCGCATTATCTCGCGTCGTGGGTCTGTGGCGTGGTGGCCTCCAAGATCGTGCGATTTAACACCGCTGCACTATTTTTTGTGGGGTTCTGTTAAGTCGCTTGTCTACGCAGATAAGCCCGAGACGATTGACGTAACGCCTTGGAAGAGAATATTCGGCGCGTTATTACTGACATACGGCCCGGCCCCAATTGCTGGAAAAAGTGATCGAAAATTGAGCTTCTTACTTACTTTACTTTTAATGGCACAACAGCCCATGGAGGGCCTAGGCCGAGCTTTTCGCTTTTCGCATCCACTCATGTTGTGCGTGTTATATTTGTACATGAAGAAAAATTGAGCTTCTCGGCTGGAATTTATTCGAACCAGCTGCGGTGGCCACTTGCCCCAAATCGTTTTTAAAACATAATGGCAAATCCTTATCTTTATAATAAAGCTAAATTCTTGGCCATAACATTAAATTATATGCGTTTTATTTCATCTTGAAAACAACACTTCTAAAGAAAAAAAACACCCGTTAAGCTTAAAAGCTTGACTTTCTATATATAAAAATATGTAACTGGTCACTTTAGCTCTTTATGGAAAAAAAAAATATATTTTTAATTTTAATCCTCCCTTCTTTTTTGTGTGCGTACACTGAGCGACGCAGCGACCGACCCCAAGCGCATGAACGCTGTAATCGTCATATCGTCATCAGCATATTTCTGAAAACGAAACTAATTTGTTATTTTTAATCTTAATTAAAATCCAAAATGCCACATGAAGAAATCACAAAAGCAACCCCTGAAGCAATTAAAAATAACAAGCACAAAATTGAGGAATCAAACGAAAACCGAATAAGAATATCTTTTTTACAAATTATAATAAAAAAATATAATATTTATTTACATTTTTACACTTGCGTAAAATATTGGGAATCATAACTGAAATGCTGCACTTTCCAGATTATTTGGATGCTAGTCCATCAAGGGAGACATTATATACAGAGTGTCCCGAAAGTTGGCGTCATCGCTTAAAAGACTAATGTGCCAGATTATTAGAATATGACCTTAGTGAAAATAATTTATAAAAATATTTATAATTTTTGAGATCAGTTTTTCGATTACCTCAGCTACAAAATACCCTTAATAGCCATTGCTATTGATCATAGCTGAAAACAGAATTAATAGAGCCAAACATTGGGGAACAAATTGTTGCCCTACTTTGAGTTTTCACTCAATTCAAACAACCCGAAAACTTAATCTATTTTTTAATATAAAGGGTGATTTTGAAAGAGCTTGGCTTTTTCAAAAATTCAAAAAAAACACACAGAAATTTTATAAAAATGAATGAAATTTATATGTGGATCGATAAATCAATTCACTTGAATTAATTAATAATTTCACTTGAATGTTGCCCGCGGCTATGCTTCAACTGGTCCATTCTGAAGGTCCAATTTTGGACTCGGAAGCTCGGAATCTCGGGATCTCACCAATGAAGCATTCAATGTTGGCTTCCAAAGCTGCTATCGTGTGCGGCTTGTCCCTATGGACAAGAGGCTTAACATAGCTCAAACCCACAACGGTGTCTAACGGGGTCAAATCATACGATCTTGGTTCTTGGTGGCCAATTGACTGCACCAAAACGTGAGATTAACTGCTCACCAAATTCACTTCGCCCCTCAATTGATGCATGGTTTCGCGTGCAGTGTGGCATGTGGCGCCGTCCTGTTCGTCTTGTTGGAAGCACATGTTGGCCGAGTCTAATTTCTAGCATTTTCGGCAACGGCAAAAAAAAAGTCTGTTATCATCGAACGGTACCTTTCTCCATTTCTCCATTGACCGTAACGTTGCGGGTTTCATCGTCTTTGAAGAAGTATGGCCCAATGATGCCGCCTGCCCATAAACCGCACCAAACAGCGATGAATTGGTACCTGCTGAATTGCCTCTGGCTGGTCTGATCTTCACTCCAAATACAGCAATTCTGCTTATTCTCATATACATTGAGCCAAAACTGAGCCTCGTCGCTTAAGACAGTTTTGCGATAAAAAAAACGGATCCTCATCCAGCTGTTCTAAGGCCCGTTCACCGAAAATTCGACGTTGTGGTAGGCCGCCTGTCTTCAGTTCTTGCACCAGCTGTATTTTGTATGGCATTAACCTGAGATCTTTGCGTAAAATCTTCCACGTGGTCGGATAACACAAACCCAATTGCTACGATCGGCGATCAGCGCCAGGTGGTCATATCGCGATCTTCTTCGACACTGGCGCATATAGCAGTAATATTCCCTTCGGTACGCATTCTATAGATAAGTACGATTTGGTTGGTGGATTGATTGATATGCCGATGTGCCACACCTTGTCGAAAGCTTGACTGATGTCCAATAAAGTGAAACTGATGCGAAATTTGGTCACTATGAGGTGAATTGCCTGCTCTGTGGGTCGATTATGACGACCATAAAATGAACGTAGTTTGCGAAACACACATTTTTCACAGAGCACAAATTTTGATAATAAATTTCAATAATATGCAAACGTTGTTCAGGTGTAAGTCTATTCATGATGAAATGACAAACCAAACTGAGCATTTTTTACTTTGATGTATGTCACGAATTGAGGCGGCCAAGACCGATCATCGGTTGTAGCGCCAGCTAAGTAAGTAAGTATATGTCACGAATCATGCATGAACTCTCAGAAATATAAACGTCAAAAGCCAAATAGCCAAAAAATCACCCTTTACTTTATATACCCCACACACCCCTTGAAACAAAAAACAAAACAACGTTGGATTGGGTTAGCATTTTATGATTTTTGCCAGCTTTCGAATAAGAAATACGCGTGATTATTGCTCGATGATATTAATTTTCGCATCAGTTATATACGAGTTTTAAGTTACTTAAGTATTTCAAATGTGATTCAATTTCTTTCACTATTTCGTTTGATATTGCCTTTTCACTTGTGTGGGAGGTAAGCGTGGTTTTTGTCCAATTTTCACAGTTTTCCGAGAGAGAGAGAGAGAGAGAGAGAGAGATAGTTAGAGAAGAGAGACCACTTCAACGATGTTTATCGAGTTTTGTTAAATTCAGTTTAGAATTTCCTTAAATATCCTAATTTACTTACTTAAGATTAATGGGCCCTACTTAAGATTAAAGGCCTAGGCCGAGCTTTTCGCTTTTCGCATCCACTCATGTTGTGCGTGTTATATTTGTACATGAATGGAAGGAACCTACAGTTTAATGCCGAATCCGAACGGCGAAGTGAAAAGCTTTTCATAGGCAATTTTTACTCTTGTAGGTTTTCCATTGGCTGCCAAAAGGTGATGCCGGATGCCGTGTAGAAAAATTGTTTTTTTTTGATTTATTTTTTTTTTTTTTGATTTTGGGCTGCGCCGAGATTCGAACCCTGGACACTCTGCGTAGCAGTCCAACGCACTACCTCTACGCCACAGCGACCACAAATATCACTCTTTGAAAATGTCACTTGTATGGGAGTTACCACGCCACCACGCCCACTTGACCGATTGTGCTCACTCCAGAACTAAGACCCTTTCTGAGTGTGAATGATGTATAAATAAAGTTTGTCTATACTCGAATTATACTGTCCACGGACAGACACACATAGCAAGTTATACCCAGGTCTACAAATAAATTTCACTGAGCGTATTTGCTACTAAAAATATCTTTATATAAAATAAGTTCAGTGACCAAACACACAAAATCAACCCGACAACATGATAGAACAACAAAATAAATAAATGACGACCATGACGAGAAAAAAAGTGTATACAAATAAAACATAAGTCAAGATTAACAAAACAACAAAACGACAAAATATATATAAAAACGGATAAAAAAGTCATGGAAATAATTTAAATATTTTCACCAGGTATTTTTGTGTCGGTGCTTTACATCGGTACAATAAAAACCGACAAATCTATCATAAAATGTGCACGTCAACAGTAGAAAAAATGTCAAAATATAAAGACATAATCCCCAAGGGGCAAAGAGGAAACTAAAGCGGAGGGTAAGTAGAGCGACTCACTAGGTATGTGTGTGTGGGTGTATAAGTAATACACAGTGTGTATATACAAGGGAAACATAGAGAGAGAGCGAGAGAGAGCGAGCGAGAGAGAGAGAACGGGAGAGTTGGAGAGTGAAGCGTGAACGTGAATGTTTAGCTGGTTGGACGAATAACGAAAATACTTTTCTTTTTCTTCATAGACTACTACTATTGCTGCCTTTGTCAATGTGAGCTTCAAGTGGAAAAATATATAGGAAAGTTATTTTGAAAACTGCAAGCAACAACAACAACAACAACATATAACAAACATAGGCGTGGGCTATGCCACTGGCGTAAAATATGTATATGGAAATGTATTTGAAAATGTATGCATAATCAAAAAATTATGAAAAAAATTAAAAAAGCTTGAACAAATTCGTTGATAAAGAAATGCAGAAAATTTTTTATTAGCCAAGGGTAATTTAAATTATTGCATATTTTAAGTGACAAACAAGGAAATGCAAGCTAAGCATTAAATAAAACAGTAAAGAAATACTTAAAATAATAAGAGAAAAATAAATTTGTTTTAATTTTCCCTCCTTTTTTCATGTGTTTTATTCAAATTTTTGTATTTGTAAAACTTATGTCTTCTCAAACAAACAAAAAAAAGATGAAATTGCGAGAGTGAGCATGAGAATGACTAAAGTTTACCGTTATGTTAGCAAAATTAGTCTCTCATCAAAAGAGGCAAACAATAATATTAAAACAACAATAACAACAAAGTGATAAAAACAAACGATATCAAAGAGATGATATACTCTTCTCAAAGATAATCTTCTTAATTTACAGTTGAAATCGAAAAATAACCCAAATGGCGATATTCACATTAGCCACAAAAGCAGTATTTTTTATTTATTTATTTTAATTTTTTTTAAATATAATTAACTCACCCTTACCCTTATAAATGCAGAGCATTGTGTTGATTGGAAGGAAGATTGATAGGTGGGAGGAACAAGGAGGGAGAAGTAGTTATGAACGTTTGCTTTAAACTTGCATGGGTCATAATAATTGGGAAAAATTGTTGCAGGCAGCTTATTCCAAGTACGCGCGGTACGAACTTTCTCTGTAATGCGTAGTGCGGTGGAACACAAGTAACAGCAGTTTCGACGAGCAGGACTTATCCTGGGACTAGAGAAAAAGAGTAGTAACTGTAAATAAATTTGTCATATTTGACTGTGAGAAAAAAAAAGCATAAATTGAAATTACTTTACTTATAGGTATACTTTACTTTACTTTCACTTTTGATGGCACAACAGCCAATGGAGGGGCTAGGCCGAGCTTTTCGCTTTTCGCATCCATTCATGTTGTGCGTGTTATATTTGTACATGAATAGAAGGGACCTACAATTTAAAGCCGAATCCGAACGGCGAAGTGAAAAGCTTTTCATAGCAATTTTTATTCTTGTAGGTTTGACATTGCCTACCAAGAGCTGGTGCCGGATGCCGTGTAGAAAACTTATTTTTCTACTTTTTGATTTTGCCTGTGCCGAGATTCGAACCCCGGACACTCTGCGTAGCAGTCCAACGCACTACCACTACACCACAGCGACCACTACTTACTTATAGGTATAGCTAGCATGTAAACGTAATTAAGCCATCGTGCCAACATTTACTACTCCAATTGCTGATCAAAACGATTTCTATATTGTATATTACAATTAGTATGAAATTCGTAGTGTTTTGAGTAAAAGCGTTTTGCACACGCTTACTCTCTCTTTGCAGAAATAGAAAGCAATTTCATTCCGAGTGCGAAAAAAGGATGGTCTACTAACAGATTTTTTATTTTTGGAAAGTACACATATCTAAAGCATAGTCTTCAAGCTATATGTTTTGTAACCCATTTTCAGACAATTTTCGAGAACAATAGAGTATTTTAAATTTAGTTATTTTGCATTTGAAATGGACTCTTTTTTTTTAGAATCCTGTCGGACCCTTCACCCGCCCTGTACGATCGTGGGACGCATCCGTATCGCGCGTGCACGGGCCGGTAATAGAAACAATCACAGTTCGGACTGCGATGCTTTTCGCGAATCAGGTGGGAATGCCAATAGCAGCTACAGATTTGGCTTATCAACAGCTGCGAGGAACATTAGTTAGTATTAATTTAAATGAGATAACAAAGATTGTTTTAGAGTATTAACGGGGATACAAAATTCTAGTAGCATATAAAGATTATTGAAATTATTGCACATAGTCGACACTGATAAACTGAAGTTCATTGTGGTAAAGGCGTAACACTTGCCACCATGGCTGGCTATCTCTTTATCGGTGTCGGTGTCCTGTGTGATTGCATTCCCTCATTCGTTCTCCCTACTTCTTCCTCCCACCTATCAATCTTCCTTCCATTTAACACAATGCTCTGCCTTCGTAGGGGTACACCCTGTGTGTTGAATGTATCAATAACAAACAAATAAATAAAATACAACACACAGGGTCAAACAGTGCATAATTTGTTTTACAGAGACTTAACTTGAAGACCAATGCATAGTTCATTTAATAGACATGGAGAGTCGGTCCATCCGTTCAACAATTTGAACACAAAACAAACAAACGTTAAACATAACTATCCGCCTTTCAAGTGAAGGCAAATTGAGTAATTTTAAACGGTCTTTATAGGGAGGAATCTTCGTCAAGGGGTTCCAGTTCAAACTTCGTAAAGCAAATAAAAGAAACTGTTTTTGAACAGACTCCACGTTATTAATGTAGCAACTGTATTGCGGTAACCAAATATTCGAAGCATGTGAAATATACAACATTTGAGTAATATGAGGTTCGATAAATGCCTTTGACTATCTGTTGTTAAAACCTAAGACACCCTTGGCTTTATTTGTACATGTATTTATATGTAAATTGAAGCGAAGTTTAGGGTCCATAGTCACCCCCACATCAACACAATTGAAGACTCTAGCCAGAGGTTTAGTGCCAATACAATAATTTGCCACCAATGGCACCTTCCGTGAAAAAATCATAAATTTACAGAATGAACACACACAAGAACAATGTAAATTGAAGCGAAGCTTAGGGTCCATAGTCACCCCCAGATCAACACAATTGAAGACTCTAGCCAGAGATTTAGTGCCAATATAATAATTTGCCACTAATGGCACCTTCCAAGTTCAAAGTCAACAAATTTAAAGAACACCAGTCAGAAAGTGAAGCTAAATCGCTCTGTAATATAATCGCTCTGTAATATCAAATAATTGATGGAAGACCATTTATAAAGAGTTAAAAAACAAATTTTCCAAAATAACTGCTTTAACGGACTCCAGAGGTAACATCAATATTACGAGAAACAGTGTCCTTGAAAATAGCCCTTTCTTTCCGATTACATAAATAGGATTTAATCCAGCCAATAAGCGCTTGAGGAAAGCCGATTAGGTCAAGTTTCATTAGTAAAAGATTATGATTTACTTTGTCAAACGCTTTACTAAAGTCAGTGTAAATTACGTTGGAAAACCCCTTTATAATAGAACTGGAAAATTCTAAGAGGTTTGTTACAGTGGATCTCCCCTTCAAAAACCCATTCTGATTTGGGGAAATTGAGGATTTGACAGAAAAGGAGAGTTGATCGAATAACTTAACGTACGAAGGACTTAATTCAGATAAAGTAAAAACTTATGAATTATATCCTCACAGGTCGCCATAGATTTTTCAGAGACTATAGCTTATCAAACTTAGGCCAATGAGGCCCGTTGTAATAACACGTAGACCTACAGTTTAACATTGCCAAGTGGTGTACTTAAAAATTTTCGTATAATTTATATTCACTTCATATCGGTAGAAATATAATATAAGAAGTTTTATGTGAATTAACTACTAGACCAAGAGAGGAATCGAACCCAACCCCTCAAGGGCGGGAATCTAGTGCACTACGTACTGGAATTTCGATGTTTTTAAACACAATTAAAAAAATAGGCAAATATCAACAAAAAATTACCTGAAGTACCTGAAGCCCCTTGTCCTCTTCCCTTTCCTCTGTCCCACACATGTGCATCGATATTGACAACTTTGATAATCCATAAAGGAGACGGAGTAAATGTCCTTTCATCTTCTTTCCTCTATCTAATAAATGCCTGTGCCCTAATAATGATAGCTCTTTTCGAATTAAAAGAAAAGCAAAGAGAACTAAAACCCATTCCCCATCCTACCCCATTCTTTCACAGTTTTAAGATGATTACAGTGGATGAGCATATGCACAACTGGGTTATTTATCTACTCAAACAGCATTTATCATACAAACATACATATATATATATATATGTATGAATGCATGCAAGTAAGTATTTGCAAACATATGCAAAATTGTGACATTGGCATTTAAAATTAAAATACGTATAAATAATTGAGGGAAATTTAATTGACACAAGAAGGAAATACTAAATAAAAAACGAAAATTAAAATGAAATTGGAGAAAATACCCAAAACGATGATTGCCAATGACAGCCAGCAGCATCATCCGCCGTTTCAACAACAATAAAAGCTATGGCTGGACAGCATATACATATGTACATAACATATTTACATACGCTCGGAAACAACTCGCTGAGCGCTGTGGAGTGTGGACATTTTGTGTGGATTTCACACATACACAAACATTGCAATAGTGCAAACGCAGCGAATAAAATGTACGAATAAATTTTTGAATTTAAATCGGATAAGTATAAATGCCACAAATCATGTTTTTAACGGTGATGACTTTTACTTATAAGGTTTGACTGTTGTTGTTTGCTGGCTACTATTACGCTCATTGGTGAGTGATGAGAGTATGGTGAGTGAGCATTGACTTGCTTGTGTAAGTATATGTGTGTAAATGCGTGTGAGAAATTGACATATGATTGGCACTTGTGTTTGCGTCTCGCATCTCACTCTCTCTCTCTCTCACTTTGTCTAAATTTTTAGGAAACTCATAAGTCTTTGAATCTCTTAATTGGATTAGTATCGCCCGCGTGTGCTCATTGATGCATTTTCAATTTCGATTTGTGGTTTGTTTTCTATAGAAAAAATTTGTTTTTTATAAAGCAAATGGTGGATGTTTAATCGGCATATTTGGACATGCATAGTAGATTTTAAGATTTTGTTATAATAGAAATGATTTTACCACACTTCATTCAAAAAACATTCATATTTTTCAAAATTTAAAATTATTGCTTTTTAAATAAATAAAGCTAAACTAAATGAATAAACAGCATAAAGAAACAGCAGGCAAAAGAAAAAACTCCATGAAGAGTTTTCAGTTGAAACAAAATTTGTATTGGTTAAAAAAATCAGAAAAAAAATTATCTGAAAGAACGTTGGCAACGCTATGTGCAATTGCAGTTCAATGTGCGCTCACGCAATCCGCCCTGTCTGATGGTGGACCAATCTCAGTACATACACATGCAAGTATGTAACTACATATACTTATGTTCAATAGATAAACAATAAATTTTTAAAGCAAAGGTACGACGAAGTTTGGTTTTATATAATAAAACAAATGTATGCGTACATGCCATAAATATTTATAATTTATTGGCTTTTAACACATAGTCGTTGAGAGCGTAGTAAGAGTATAACACTGTAACGGCTGAAAAGGCAACAATGGCAACAATATAAAAAAAACAGCAAGATTCAATGTCAGCATTTGAACGAAGAGCGCGCGAGAGGGAGAAAGAGAGCGCATCAAAAAGAAGTAATAAAATGCAATGTTTGGTTTTTTGTTGTTGCACACATATGTATTTGTGAAAGCATCAAAACAGATTAAATTGACGTATATAAAAAAATGTGTATGTAGTGGGGTGAAAAAAGGTGGGAATATAAATATGTAATTGGATGGATAGCCCAAAATATTATTAGCAGATTAAAACAAACAAAAGTGAAAAAGCTGATTTTAATACCTTACAACGTAAAGCAATATAAATGGATAATATGTTTTTTTTTTTTATACAAACCACACATTCATCCCTGGAAAAGGAAGAAGAAAACCGGAATACATTTTCAGCAAAACACATATGTATGTATGTACAAACCACTGATTGCGTGAAAATTTCTGGTAAAGTTGAACAATCAACAATCGCTGCAACAACAACAGTCGAAACAGCAGCAAACAGAAAACGTACGTAATTTCTCTCTAGGGGGATGCAAATAAATGCCAGAAAATCTCTCGCATGCAATGGTTAAAAAAAATATAAAAAATAAATAAATAAAAATGAAAAAAAAAAGGTGGCAAAAGTAAATAAAGTAGCTGCTTGGTTAACATCATCATCATCACCATCATCACGATTATCGTAATGGGTGACAATAGCATCCTCATCATTATCACCTTCAACCTCACTACGTCATCACCGCGTCACTGTTTGGTTATGCACAACATATTTTTGTGTAGCTACTAGTGAATGCCGTTTCCATTTGATGCATTCAGGCGGTGGTTTTAATGCATGCAACACCACCACCACCACCAGCACAACAACAACAACAATAACATAAACAGCGACCACCATTGCCGTTTTTATAGCGTTGCATAGGATTACTTGTTTATTTGTTTAAAATGTCCAGTAATTGCTATAGTTGTTGTTGTTATTTCTATGCATATTCATGTAAACACTTTGATAAAATCTAATTTGATTACATCAATGCATTAAAACCGCACTGTAAGTAAATTACCGAAGCGGATAATCTTAAATTTGTCTATGTAGTCGTAACCGCAGTCATATTTACACATTTATATGGTTTTGTGGTGTTGAAGTAGGTATTTCTCCTCCTCCTCCTCCTTCTTGAGCTTATTCGAAAAATGTGAAAAAAACATTTTCTGCGTCAGTGGGACTACAGAAGTTTACTTCTTCAGAACGTTTGCGTTTCGGGTTTTCCGCATACTTAGGTTTAGAAATCTTGTAAAAACCAGAGTCTATCGCAGACTTTACAGGCGTGGCCAAAGGAATTTTTAACGAAGTGCTGGTTCATGCAACTGATAAACCTTATGTAGTTCAGTTTTGATGATTCTCTGATCCCAGATGTGCTCCATCTAGATTAACTTCATTTTGATCGTTTGCATTAGCAATGCATGCAACACCCTCTGCAAAATCATAATCTCCATCAAAATATTCATAAGGAGTGAGATCGAAAAAATCGGATAACTTTAAATTGTGCTAGCATTGAAATCCCTTATGCAAATTAAAAAATGTAAACAGTTTTGAAAAAAAAATTTAATTTCTGATAAAATGTTAAAAAAAACTAATTTACAGAATTCGGACAGCTTTTCGGGTATGCCTGCCATTAGCGCCTTTACTGTCATTTCTGAGACTCTCTTGGCGGCAGCATTCCACTTATTTCTAAAATCTTCCATGGATTTAGCTTCTTTGCTTGTTGTTTTTAATGTTCTTTTCACTAGATATCTCTCAATATCTCTCGATAGGCCGAAGTTCTGGGCAATTAGGTGGGTTGGAGACTTTTGGTACCAATTTGATGTTTTGGTCTTCGAACCATTTAAGGGTTACTTTACTGTAGTGGCAGGAGGCTACATCAGGACAAACGAAAGTAGATACATTGTGCTTTCTAATGAAGTCCAGCAATCTCTTCTGGAGGCACTCCTTCATATAAATTTCGGCGTTAACAGTGCCACTTATTACGAAACTTTTACTCCTTAGCCCACAACTACAAATCGCTTGCCATACCAGAAACTTCTTCGGCAACTTGGACTTTTGTTTTGTCCTAAATCTTTCCTCAACTCCTCCTCATTCCTTTGCGGTGCAAAACTCTTGACCAGGCAATTGAGAAAATTTAGACAATTTAGACGTCCATAATCATCGTCCATAACACAGCAATCAAATCTGTTTTCAAGTTTTTAGCTCGGCTCTGGGCTACCAAGTTCTTAGTAGCGTCCCTGTTGGGTACTGACTGCGCTTTGATTGTTTTAAGGCCTGCATCTTTTGTAATTTTACGAACTAAAAACTCACTGCAACTCGCTTTTTCCGCCAATTTTCGATTAGACAACGCTGGATTCTTCTCTAAGAGAGCAACGACTTTCTACGCCTTTTGTGGAGACACGAAACCGCATTTACTTCCAGAACCATATTTTCTAACAACTGTTAAGTCTGTATTACATTTTTTAAGAATCATCGAGGCAGTGTTTTGGTTTTCTGGCTCCACTGCGGATTTTCTCGAAATAATTCAACAACTAACTCGCGTCTTTCCACTTCCGATGCCATGACTCAACTGAAAGTTCAGAAGTCAAAAAACATGTGATTTCATTTCATCAGATTTTCTCCAACGCAAAGCCTACTGTTTGAATTTTTTCATTCAGATGAAGAGTTTCAAAGCAGTGGTCTTTCAAACATATCCGATTTTTTCGATCTCACTCCTTACGCAAAGCATGCGAATTTATTTGCTTCATCATTATAATTATAATCTGACCATAGTCGTCATTATTACAAACATTATAATAGTCATCATCATCATCAAAATATTGAGGTTGTATGATCTCAACACTTGCCGGTCTGAGAACTGGCGAATGTTATGAGGTTGACCAGAAACTTGGCAAATCTCGTCTATGTTTTGTTGTGCTGATGCGGTTTGTTTTCTTTCCACGGAGGAAAGGTTATCAGGCAAATTTTCAAGTAAATCTTCTGCGCTTCTCTTTCGTTGAGGAGCTGTGAATTCGGCCACCTCAATGACTGTCTGGTACTGTATAATCTGAGGACCTTGGACGGGACTCAATGAGATGAGTTTTGCTGAAATTATTGGCTCTAATGAACTCATTTGCCATTGATGCTGCCTCTCCGCATTGGCCTTTGGCGAGTTGTTTTTCAATGAAATTCGAATTCTGTTGTGCCTCAAGTTGCTTGCGAAGTCTACACTCTCGCGATCTCTCGGCGCTGGTTTTTGGGTTTTTTGTTTCATGATAGCAGAATCTGAATTTTGTTGTGTCTTCATTTTTCGATGAAGTCTATCTCTCAGCCGCAGTTTTTGCGGGAGATTTTATTGTAACACAATCGACATTTGTTTGTGCCTCGCGTTTGTTTCTTTCATTCTATACTCGCTTATTCTTTCAGCACTATAAATTTCTAACAAATTTTGTATGAAAAGTAAAATTTTTTTAAAAAAAATGTCATTCTTAAATCACAAATTTATATATACTTATGTATATATAAATATATATATATTTACTATTTTTCAATAATTTTCATAAACTGTTCCAAAAAGGTGGGTCGAGGTCAGCATTGTAAAGTCAGCAAATACTAGTAAAATAATATTCAGTTTTTTTTTTTCTTTTTTGAGTTAGCCTTTGAATGAGATTAACCGCCGCCCGACTATGAGGTCTCCTATAAACGCACATGTATGCATGCATACACGGTACATGAGGATACATGTATGTACGTACATATGTATGTGTTTTCATATAAATGAATGGAATTTACATTGGTGACTTTCGGCTTTTAGCACATGGCACTGTGAAAACACTGAGAGCAGATAGACTGGAGAGCGATTGGAGAGAGACTGGAGAGCGACTGGACACGATTCGGTCGGTAGTAGTCAAAGCATTACCAGCATTGATCAATAAAAATTTACATAACATCCACACTCTCTCACACACACACACCCACACCCACACATATTCTACTTTTATCACCTCAGCTGGTTTAATTGGAAAACCAATACAAATACATGCTATATAGATTCACATGCACGCACACACACACACACACACACACTTGCACTTACACTTACACATGTACTATGTATGTATGTATTTATTGTATTTAAGTAAGTGAAAAATCAATGCACAAAGAGCCAAAATATACATCCCACACCACAGGCATACATAAAAGCTTACTTAGGAACCGTTGTAAGACTTTGTTGCGTAGGCAGATACTCGTACATATAGACCTGACGAGATGGTGGCGAATGGGGTATTTCCCTGGGCCCATGATCATCGAAAGCAAAATTTCGAATTAAGTAAGTACTTATTTTAAAAAACTTTAACTTTTGCTGAAATTTACCTGATTTTCCATATGTTTTTTAACAAGAGTCAAGAGTCAGCTGTAGTCTCTACGCGAGAATATGTAAGATCATAATTTCTACAAGTTTATTATTTGATCAACGTAAATGAGTTTTCTATTTCAAATGACATTTAATAAAATAAGTAGTATCAAATTTGTTGTTGTTGATTTTCAGAACTTCTATCAAAACAAGCTAAGCAAGCTGCTTAATGACGATGAAGTAACGCCTCCCGACCATGAGGAAATCTTAACAGCCATCGCTCTGGTGAAAAATAATATGGCTGCAATTGCAGATGACCTGCCTGCTGAGTTGTTTAAGACTGAAGGTGAAGAGCTCACAAAACGCATGCATGAGCTTCTATGGAGAATATGTTCGGATGAAAGCATGCCAAGTGATTGGAACCTCAATGTATTCTGCCCAATCCATAAGAAAGGTGATTCCACGATCTGCACCATCTACCGTGGGATAAGTCGAAAGATCGTCAACAAACTGATTGGACCTTATCAGTGTGGCTTCAAGCATGGTAAATCAACCATCGACAATCCAACATGAAAAGACCCGAGAAAAACAGATCGACATTCACCATCTATTTGTCGATTATAAAGCCACTGCCGCCTTCGACAGCACGATTAGGGATCACTTGTACGCCGCAATGTCTGATTTTGGTATCCCTGCAAAGCTCATTCTTAATTGCAAAATGGCACTGACCAACACCATCAGTGCAGTGAAAATTGGAACAGACCTCTCCGCTCCATTTGGTACCAAAAAAGGTTTGAGACAAGGTGACTCCCTATCGTGCGACTTCTTTAACCTTATGATGGAGAAAATAATTCGAGCTGCTAACATCGACATCTCTGGCACTATCTTCTACAAGAGTGTCATGCTGCTAGCATACGCTGATGATATTGACATCATTGGCACCAAGGCGCGAGCAGTTAGTGCAGCATTCTCCAACCTGGAAAGGGAGTCTCGTCGTGTGGGTCTAGTGGTGAACGAGGACAAAACGAAATACCTTGTGTCAACAAACAAAGAGGCAACATCTGAGGCATTATTTTCTACAAGAGTGTCATGCTGCTAGCATACGCTAACGATATTGACATCAATGGCAGCAAGGCGCGAGCAGTCAGTGCTGCATTCTCCAATCTGAAAAGGGAGACTCTTTGAGTGGGTCTAGTGGTGAACGGAGACAAAATGAAATACCTTGTGTCAACAAACAAAGAGTCACGGCGTCTTGGACAAAATGCCGCTGTTGACAATTATACTTTTGAAGTCGTCAAGGATTTCGTTTACCTAGAATTCAGCATTAATACCAACAATAATGTCAGCCTTGAGATCAAGCGAAGATTTACTCTTGCCAACAGGTCAGAAGGCAATTGAGCAGCAGAGCTCAGGCTAGAAGGGTGTTTTATTCGAGCCACGGTGGAGGAACACGCAGAAAAGGAGGTCCTAATCACCGTTGGAAAGACCAGGTACAGGGCGACCTGACTGCACTTGGCCTTATCAAGTGGCGCCAGGGTACGTATTACAGAGCCGGCTGGTGAAGCTTTATCGAGGCGGCCAAGACCGATCATCGGTTGTAGTGCCAACTGCGTAAGTAAGTAAATTGAATGAGATTTTACAGCTAGCAATTGTGAAAATATTGACAACAGTGCAGTGGTACAAAATGCGATAAATAGGTGAAGAATCAATCGCATAATACTCTTAAGGTTTCAGTAAGATAACAAATTTAATCTTCCCTCTTTGTTATTTTCAACCTTGTTGGGTATCACACTAAAGCAGACACAGTGTCTAGAACCTCTTGCTACTTTACTACATATAGGTTCAATTCAACTCACTTACATCAACATAAGTAAGCAGCGCCAGGTTAATTGCGCATTCACTACTGAAATGCGCACTCGTACGAGTTCATTTAAGCGTGCATGATTTCCCTGATACTTTCATACATTAGAAATATACAACAAAAACTGCCACAAGTACGTACCAAAGCAACAAATCATAAAGCAGTCACAAATCTTTTGACTCGTATAATTTTGATCAATTACAGGACATTTACTTAATTACTACAAAAATGAGAATTTTTTCATTACGCTCGCATTTATTTTGTGGTTTGCTCTTAATTTTTGTTTTTGTTTTTGTTGTTCCTATGTGCTTGCTAAAGAGAAGGTTCACACTTGAGAAGGTTCATTTTATAATGTGTAGGTAGATATTTGTATTATTTTTGGCAGTAGTAGAAATGGATGCGACAAAAGCAGATTCGTATGCCAAGCACATAAGAGACACACAGTTGTGTGAGTGAGTGTGTGTGTGTGTGTGTGCGTGTGTGAAAATGTCTGCTTAATATCATTTATCACCATTATTTTCTGTGATATCCTTATACATTTTTATGAATGACCTCTTTTTCTTTTACTGTTTGTATGTGTGGCTGTGTGTGTGTGTGTGTATTATATTTTTCTTTTTCATTTCCCTTTCGACCCTAATTGTAATATGAACATTCACACACCAACACACATACACATTTCATATATGTATATACGCACATTTGCAACGTGTAAATGCAATCATTTTACGATTTACACCAAGGCTCACACAAACACACACATTCTCATATGCTGTGTTAGTGGTCGCAGCAAATGAATTGAAGTAGTAGAATACCCAAAAGTACCCACTTTTGTATACCATGGGAGAGACAAGAGAATGGCGCGACGGAGATGAATGAGCAAGCCAGCCAGCAAGCAAGCAGAAAGGGACGCGACGCGACGCGACGCACGAACGAACGTTGATGATGTTGTGTTGGTCAAAAGTAATATTCTTTAACATTTGCTCATTTCCGCCCACCAGCGAGTACGCACAATCTTCTGAATTACATCCCCATCCACATAAGCTGAAACAACGCACACAGACAAGTGAGATTGAGCGAGAGGTGGAGGAAAAGGTGGAGGAAAGGGGAGCGCGGCTAGGAGAGTGTTCGGTAGAGGAAAGCAGCAGGAAAATCATCTTCTTAATCTTAATTGCGGCACATTAGCACAATAAACCAAACGAATGGCGTAACATTATCATAAATAATAAAATACAACGTACAAAACACACATAAAAACACACAAATACACACAAATACACACATACAAACATACGCAAGTGAACGGCAACTCAACGCAACGCAACGCATTACAACGCATTTGCAATATTGCTTCTGCTTTTGATTCTGCTTTTGATTCTGCTTTTGATTCTGATTCTGATTCTGCTTCTGATTCTGCTGCTACTGTGCTGGTAATGACTGTTGGTGGTGGCGTTGGCCCAGTGTCATGCTGCTGGGTTGCTGCTGGGTTGCTGCTGGGTTGCTGTTGTGGTGTTACCATAGTTTGCGCTGTGCATGTATGAATATTATTACATAATACCTTCAATATTTCTGTCTGCTGCCTTGCCTCTTGCAAAAGTTTTTGCCAAAACTCGTAATAATAATAATAATAATAATAATTTTGTTGCTGGTATGACAAATATTATATTCTCATTTTTTTGTTTTTATTTTTCTTCTACACTCATTTCACTGCCTGAAATCGCATTTGCAAAATTTATGAATCCATATGCGTAGCTGTATGTGTGTGTGCGTGGGTGTGTGCGTGTGTGTGAGAAAGAGAGTATGTGCTTACATATGTCGCACACCGGAAATTGTATAAAAATAGTTGAATGCATTTTTGCATTAACTTTTAATTAATTCTGGAAAATTTGGTTCTGTTGCCTCTGCTCTGTTGCCTCTGCCTTGTTGCCCCTGCTCTGTTCCCTCTGCCCTGTTGCTTCTACTTAAATATATCGATATTTTGTGTAATTCGTATTATAAGAAATGGTATTTATTCACACAAGAATTGACGATGGCAGCGGATGTTGCTGCAATTAAGTGGCTCTATCATCATCTAAATATTATACATATCATTCATACATATAAACGAGTACATACATATGCACTTACAAACCATACTTCCCCTAAGGATATTGATATTTTATAAAGGGTTTTCTTTTTTAGAAGTGTGGTTTTCAATCTGGCAATACTTTTTTCGGAGTTGGTCTTTTTGACAGCTGTCACTTGATTTATGCTCAGTTTGGTTTGCCATTTAATTTGCCAATTAATAGACTTACTCCTGAACAACGTTTGCAAATCGTGCAAATTTATCACCAAAATAATGGTTCGGTTCGCGCGACTCATTTTGTTCAACGTTCATCTCTCACTTTTGGTTGAATGGGTACGTTAATAAGCAAAATTGTCGCATTTGGAGTGATCATAATCCACAAGCCATAGTTGAGACGTTGTTACATCCTCAAAAAGTCACTGTTTGGTGTGCTCTATGGGCAGAGGGAATCATTGGTCCATAAATCTTCAAAGATGAAGCCGGTCATAATGTTACAGTCAATGGGGAACGCTATAGAACCATGATTTATGACTTTTTCGTGCCTAAATTGTGAATTGGAGAATGTTGATGTGGACGACCTTTGGTTCCAACAAGACGGCGCTACATGCCATACAGCTATACAGCCAACGAATCAATCAATTTATTGAAGGAAACTTTTGGTGAGCGCATTATCTCGCGTCGTGGGCCTGTGGCGTGGTGGCCTCCAAGATTGTGCGATTTAACACCGCTACACTATTTTTTGTGGGGTTCTGTGAAGCCGCTTGTCTGCACAGATAAGCCCGCGACGATTGACGCCTTGGAAGAGAATATTCAGCGCATTATTACTGGCAAACGGCACCAATTGCTGGAAAAAGTGGTGGAAAATTGAGCCTCTCGGCTGGAATTTATTCGAACCAGCCGCGGCGGCCTCTTGCCCGAAATCGTTTTTAAAACACAATGGCAAATCCTTATCTTTATAATAAAGCTAAATTCTTGGCCACAACATTAAATTATATCCGTTTTATTTCTTCTTGAAAACCACACTTCTAAAAAAAAACACCCATTATTAATGCTTTTTGTACTTGTAAAGAATTTTAATCGAATATATTGAATATTTATATACTACCTCGTAATGTATTTGTATACCATAATTCGAATAAATAAATGTATGTATGTATGTATGTATGTATGTATGTGTAATAATCTTGGTCTTAATATTAGAAAATACTTTCATAATTGGAAATTTTGTTTGGTTAAATCGGTATTTGTAATTGATTCGTTATTTATGTGGAATTAATTGAAATTTTATGGGATTTCTCATATGACACTTGGATTATTGCCAGATAGCTAAAGAAATTTCCATACATACATACATACATTTTTTTACACATGAGTCAGAGTCTACAATGCATCAGTTAACCTTTTAACTTGTATTGTAAAGGGTGATTTTTTAACAGCTTTGTTTTTGAAAATTCAAACAAATACAGAAATTTTACAAAAGTGAATGACATTTTTATTTGGATCGATGAATCAATTCCTGCCTTTTACTTTTTAAAGATAATTTCAATAAAATGTTGCCCGCCGCTACGTTTCCAGTGAAGGTCCAATTTGAACACACTTTGACGCGTTCAATGTTGGCTTCCAAAGCAGCAATCGTGTTTGTCTTGTCCCAGTAGGCAAGAGCCATAAAAAATAGTCATAGTCTAACGGGGTCAAATCACACGATCTCGGTGGCCAATTGCCAATTGACTACACCAAAACGTGAGATTAACTGCTCACCAAATTCACTTCGCCCCTCAATTGATGCATGGTTTCGCGTGCAGTGTGGCATGTGGCATGTTAAACCGTTCTGTTCGTCTTGTTGGAACCACATGTCCGCCGAGTCCAATTCTGTAATTTTCGGCAACAGCAAAAAAAGCCTGTTATCATTGAACGGTACCTGTCTAGGCCTGTAGCCATAATTCGAATGTTCATTAGGTTTAGGTTAATTTTTTGTAATTTTTATAACCCTAACTTTGGAGTAGCGGGGGTACTTTGTCTTCTTTAGACAATTTACCGAAATTTTAAAAGACGATTTAATTACGTCGCTATTCTATTCGCTACCAGAGGGAAATTTGAGGTGGAATCAGTTTTATAACTTTAATGAATATTGTAAGAACATATACTGCTGCTGTTTTTTTGCTTTTCCTTTACTACTATTTCAAAGTCCCTCGAGATCCCAAATCGTCCGCAGATGCAATGCCCTCACCTCTTTTCAGTACCTTTTTCCATTGACCGTAATGTTGGGGCCTTCATCGTCTTTGAAGAAGTACGGGCAAATGATGCCGCCTGCCCATAATGCGCACCAAACACAATGCATTTTTCGGGATACATTGATAGCTGCTGAATTGCCTCTGGCTGGTCTTCACTCCAAATACGGCAATTCTGCTTCTTCACGTATCCATTGAGCCAAAAAGGAGCCTCGTCGCTGAAGACAATTTTGCTTGCGAAACCATACTGGCATATTTTTTAGTCCTCACCCTGCTCGCCATAATGGCCCAGGTGGAATAGTCCATCGCATTTGCATCCGGCGAATTCGAAAGCCATTGTGTGGACGAAATGAAATGTGTTTTTTTTAACCATTCTCGGTTCACACTAGCTTCATGAGACGGTGCCGAGTCTTGTTGGAACGTCCATGGTGTGCATGGTACGACCGAAATGTTTACGTGCTCACGACTTTAAAGCAGCTTCCATAACATTTTCCCGATAATAAGTCGCATTGACTTTGCATCTCAGGCTCGATGAACACGATTGGACAGCGTCCATCGGCGGTCACAGCTGCCCATACCATTACTTGAAATGGAAAATTACTTCGGGTGGCCGTTCGTAGACTCAAATGTTCGTAAGTGCGTTCAGTTAGGTAAACACGATCATTTTGAGAGTTTATGAACTACTCAATAGGGAAACTTTTCTCATCAGAAATTCGCCACGTTCTTGCACGAATAGCAACTCATTTGCTCTTTCGAGTCTGACTTCTTTTTTTGCTTTGATGTAAGTTCATGTGCCTTTTGAAACTTGTAAAGCTTTACCTTGAGCTCATTTTGGAATATGCGTCGGATGCTTCGCTGGGATATTTTCAGTTCTTTGGCCATTTGATTACCACTACGACGTGGATTTCGTTCAAGCTGAGACTTCACTTTCCGAACCATTTCAGGTGATGTTGCTGCATTTTTTTGTCCACCACCACAGCGTTTGGCAATGCTGCCTGTATCATTATAACGATTTATGGTGCGATACATACATACAAACATTTTATTCACTTTGAGATACCTGAGCTCACGAACAATAGCTGGTTGTGATTTGCCACTCAAATATGGTATAACGCAATCACACTATTACGTTTGAATTCTATTTCGAATGAATTTTGTTCTATAAAACTTAGACGCAAATGCTTGTGGTAGCTTGTAAACAATATAAACAGCTGTCACTGGTATGAATCTGACATAGTTGGCAATATCGCGTTGCCAGTTATAGCGTTGTGAGGTTGGTAACACTTCAATCGCCCTGTATATAAATGCAGAATTCAACATTATTCTATGTGAGCATAACGATGGTAATGAAATTAGTTTCGAACGACTTTCATATGATGGAAGGTTTCAGTTCGGGTACCAATGTAAACCACGTAAGAAGAAAAGACCGGCTCCAAGGCATCTATGTGACACTTATACGTTTTATTTACTGAAGGAAATCGGGTAAACTTCATTACGAAAATGATTGTATCCACCCGATGGAAGTAGGTGTAGGTGTCGTAGTCGCCTAGGGAAAAAGTGAAGATATGTTCATAGTAAAGCCGCGCTCTAAGCTCGCAGTAGTACCATAGTGTTTTCAACAGAGCGTGTCTCATTTTTCTTGCAACTAGTTGCCTGTAGCTAACTGTAATTTACATGTGGTTTATATTTTTCTCAATTATTTGTTAGCTTTTGTGGAGACTTTATTTAGAAATAATAAGTGCTGGATTCAAAATATGTTGTCAAATTGTTTATTTACCCATTTTAAAGTCAAATAGAGGTTAATCAGATGCACCCACCTCTAGAAGGCAGAACCAAGTGATTTTTTAGGTGTTTGAAGAAAATTCGCAACTTTCGTTGGTACCAGCTTAAGAAAAACTTTACCAAAACGTATTTGAGTTTAATTTAACGCTATAAGGAGTAAACTTAAAAAAAAGAAGTCAAAAACAGGTCTCTGACCTTCAAATAATTTCATATTTTTCTTCTTTTAATGGCACAACAGCCCATGGAGGGCCTAGGCTGAGCTTTTCGCCTCCACTCGTGATGAATGTTGCGTTTTATACATATTTTTACATGAATGGAAGGGACCATTAGTATTATGCCGATCCTGAAAGGCGAAGTGAAAAGCTTTTCGTAGGCAATTTTTCCTCTTAAAGGTTTGCCATTGCCTGCCAAGAAGTGGTGTCATGTAGAAAATTTGTTTTTTTCTACTTTTTTGTTTATTTTACTTGTACCGAAATTTAAACCCAGTGCACAGGCCAGCGGACTACCAACTACGCCACGGCAACCTTCAAAGCGCTACCCACTGAAAAACGTGTGGAAAAACGAAACCTTCCACTAACTATAAGCCCTGTTGAGTGGGAGTAGGGTAAGGAGGGATCGGGGTCATCAGAAGTTTTCAGTTTTGTTAAGAATTTCGCTTTAACGTAATTCATATAAGTAACACATACATACCAGTATATCTCTGCCTTAACTTGTAAACGTCCTAACTTCAAATTTTTAAAAAGTTCGGCTTTTAATGGATAATGATAAGCCTGCATTTTGGAGCTATATACCAAAAATTTACATCTTTTTTGGTTACATTTTTAACATCAAGATGTTTTTTTTCTTTTCTTGAAAAATTTACAAAATACTTGTTAGGGCTTTTGCCAACGAAGATAGTAATGTGTAAGAAGATAATATAATAATTTTAATAAACTAGTATTCACACGCGTATATTATAAAGCTTTTAACAAAATCAAAGTCTACAAAGGAAAATCAAAAGGCCCTATCTACTTTTCCGCAGGCATTTTTGTTTCTACTTCCGCGGTAATGCCGCTTTACTGACAAGCAACCCAACAAGGAGCATTACATCCACCCATGCATTCTCATACATTCGCGTACATATTTTTGTCCGATTTTTGATTAATGACTTTTTAAATTTGCCGATAAAAAGCCGTTTCATACCATAAGAACCAATATCCCTTTTCGGTTATGCTGCTGCTTCTCCTTCTTCTTCTTCTTCTTCTTTTTCTTCTTTTTCCACTGGGGTTATGGTAACATTTTATTTATGACAATCATTTATCACAAAAGCGAACGAGGCGAACAAGGCGCGCGATTACGCATATCCATGTTGATGTTTTTTTTATTTTTTTTGTTTTTTATTTTTTTTTTTGGGGTCTTAGCCTTAAAAAAAGAAAAGAAAAAAATCACGAAAACAAAGTTTGCGCGCAGCCGAAATTTATATACCCTACACACCCTCTGAAATAAAATTGCTTTTTGCTGTCAACGGTGGGTTAAATTTGAATGGCGGCAAGTATTTATCTTATCAACTCTGACTATCATTATGTATAATTTTCTATGGGAAGTAGGCGTGGTTGCTGCACTGTGATGATAATTTTCACATCATTTATTTTTGAAGTTATTTTAACTATGTTCAGCAATATGGTTCCATTTGCTTCATTATTACCTTTGATATTTCATTTAATTGGAAAGTGGGCGTGGCTTTTGGCCAATGTTGATAATTTTCAAAATAGTTGTTCAAAAGACTATTTCTATGGTTTGTATCGAGTTTTGTTCAATTCGCTTCAGAACTGCCTTCAATATCACTTTTTGAACAGTTCGCTTGCATGGTAGTTACCACGCCCCCTTGCCCGATTTTAGCCATTTCAAAACTTACCCACTTCCTGACAATAAAAAATCTCTGTACCAAGTTTGGTTGAGATTAATTAACCTTCACTCGGGTTATCGAGGTACACAGCCAGACGGGCAGGGTTAATGCATATCTACGATGCCTAATAGCGGGCTTTTCAACACCCACCGTTAATCGATCAATACACTGTGCACAGGGTGTGTAGGGTATAAAAGTCGTATAGAAAATATCTCAACCTTTTGCTGCTGTTGTTGCCTGAAACAAACCAAAAAACAATGTTCAGTTTACAGCATGGTATTGATTTTGTATGACATTGTTATTTTGTTGTTTTTTGTTTGTTTAATTTTTTGTTTTTCTTATTGTTCTGATGTCTTTGTACATACATACTTACATTTAGTAAAAAAGTATCACAGCAGAAACAAAACGAGAGGAATTTAAATCCTGTCAGGATACTGGCACACTGGCATCTGTCAATCACAACACGCATAATCTACGTTTGACATGAACTCAAAGAAAACTGATTTTTTTCGCATATTTTTCGCTGATATTTTCACAAGTGCACAAACAGGCATACGAGTGTGCGTGTCTGTAAGCACGTATGTGAGTGTGTGTGTGCGTGTGTGCATATCATATTTGTATGACTGTGTAAGTGGCGCTTTAAATGAAAATCATTTGGTTGTAAATTCATTGCGATAGTTTTTTTTTCTTATTTTGCTGCTGTTGTCGCCGTTGGTGTTGTTGTTGTTGTGGTTGTTGTTGTTGTTGTTGCTGTTTACTAGTTTGTTCTGTTTATTTGTTATGAATTGTTTTTTCTCACTACTCTCACACTGCTGCACTCTCAGTCCATTGACAGTCTCGTGGAGCACTTTCTCTCCTCTCTCTTCTCCTTCGTTATGTTTTTATTTATATATAAAATCGATAAACTTTTGTATTTGTTGTTTTTATTTTATTTTTACAATCCACATGCTTCGCCACCTACGTTACATGTTCTCACACACACACACACACACACTCACGCACACACACACATAATCACATACTCACATATTCGTTCTCTCATTCTATCCCTCTTTCAGTTCCACTACCATATGATAGTCACATTGCCCTCGCGTGTATTATTATTGTTTTTATTATTGTTCAGCTCGCTGTTGTTGTAGACACTTGATCGGAAATGTACTGCAAAATGAAATTTATTTATTGGTTTATGGATTGTACTTTTAATTTCACTTTTTATTGTCAATAGTGATTCAGCTGCTACTGCTACTGCTGTTTCTGCTCTCTTTCTCCCTCCTCTGCTACTATTTACCTGCCCTTCCCTGCCCTTTCATGCATTGATTTAACGTGATAAAAAAATCATTCGAGAAAGTTTAATTTTCAGTAAAATGACAAGCAGCGTGAAGCATGTGGCAGGTGGCACTAGAGTCCTGTGTGTAACTCTTATACCGCCATAATTGAAGTTGAGTACATACAACAATCATCTCTCATCTCACGTGGCATTTCATTTATATTTATTTCTGCGGTTACTTGTAATTTTTCATAATGTCAATTATTTTATTCGATATGCATGAAATGCAAGTGCATGCGAGTTGCAATTGCATCCATCAGAAATGCTTAATGACATTTCAAGATGTGAGTTGCATGCAATTCATGCGAAACTTTCCGCCGTTTCTTTCTGTGTATCTTGTGCTCTTAGAGCTGAAAGTATAACGAATGCGAATCTTATTAAAATGCATTCCTTGATTGCCCTGTATGGATAAATATTTGATTTAATGTTTAACGGGCATTTATGGTAAGCATTGAAAGACTTGAAAACTAAAGATTTAAGTTTGCATTATTTAATTAAAATATCTTGTAGAGTTTTCAATATTTATCAAGCTTCAATCGAACATAAGAGAATCGAACGAATAGAGGAAAAGAAAACAAAGAATTAATGGTTGTGCGCCGGGTTTGGAACCCACCACGTTAAAAATGATCCAATGAATCCTCCAATAAAATCGCGGATAAGGAAAACTCCTAATGTTGAGGATTGCTGCAAATGCCCAAAGGACAATGTTTTACGGATAAGCAGATGAAATGTCCGAAATCTCTACAGGGAAGGTACAAACATCTAGCTGGTACATATCCTCGCACAATATAGAGTTGACATCACCCCTCTAAAGGAAATACGATGGATGGAAGCATCATCTGGCATGGCATCTACTAGAACAGTCATGATGTGATACAAGAACTTGATGTTGAATTTGTGGTTGGGAAGAGAATGCGTCGTCTTGACTCAAGGTTCTGGTCCGTGAAAGAGCGCCTAGCCACTATCACACATTAAGGCAAAATTATTCAACATCAACCTAATTCATGTCCATGATCGACAGATGAGAAGGATGAAGTGACCAAAGCTGATTTCAACGAGCTCCACGGCAAAGCTTATGAGCATTGCCCCAGCCCCCCGGTATTAAAATCGTGTTAGCCGATTTTGATGTCAAGAGGAGCAAGCGGATCAAGCGGAGACTAACTCTTGCCAACAGGTGTTACTACGGGCTCAGTAGGTAATTGAGAAGTAGAGCCTCTCTCGACCGACGAAAATAACGCTCTATAAGTCCTCATCTTTCCCGTCCTAATGTATGGCGCAGAGACGTGGACATTGACCATCAATGATGAGAGGCTGTTAGGAGCGTTCGAGAGGAAGATACTCCGTAAGATCTACGGTCCAGTATGCGTGGACGACGACGTGTATCGAATAAGATGAAACGATGAGCTGTATGAGCTATACGCCGACACTGACATAGTCAAGCGTCTAAAACTCCAGCGGCTCCGCTGGCTGGGTCATGTTGAGTGAATGGAAGAAAGCGCTCCGGCTAGAAGGGTGTTTTTTGTTCGAACCACGGTGGAGGAACACGCAGAAGGGGACGTCCTAATCTCCGTTGGAAAGACCAGGTGCAGGGCAACCTGACTGCACTTGGCCTTATCAACTGGCGCCAGCGCGCGCATAGCAAAGGTGACTGGCGAAGCTTTGTAGAAGCGGCCAAGACCGATCATCGGTTGTAGTGCCAGTTAAGTAAGTAAGTAAGGGGGCAAGGGGTCCGATGATCGAAAATGTATGTCTTAATAACGAAGGACATTACAATTAGTAGCACAAGATTCCGATATCTCGATATTCATAAGCCTACTTGGCTGTTCCCCGTTCAAGTTGTGATCGACGGAAGTCACAAAAATGGTAGATGTAAGCACGATACGTGGTGCAAACTTCGACTCAGACCACCACTTGGTTGCGACTAAGGTCCGCACACATTCTAAGTACAGTAAATCTAAATCGGATAAAAATAGGTACACAGAGCAAGCTAGATGTCGAAAAGCTACAATCACAGAGAACAGCCGAAGCCTTCGCCAGGTTGACGATATAAGTGCGCATTGGACACACATTTCCCGATTTCGTGTTACTACTGAAGCAAAAAGGGCAGAAATACGTGGGTTCGATGATATCAAGATGTTTGAGAACAGGATTGATGATTGAAGTCTGAAATTTGTCGATCATCTCCCGGTACTTTTTTTGTATATTACAAGAGCAGTCAGGCGGTGAGAGATGGCAAACACTGAATAGCGCAACATAGAATATGAATTTGTACTTCTAATAAGATGAGGATCAATAATTCACCATGGAAGAAATAGAGCTTGCCATTTGAAAATCAACTTTGTTTTTATCAAAAAGTACATACGCAATGTCGTGAGATTTGCCTGTAAACGAAATGGGCCAACAATTTCATCTACTGGGTAGCAGCCTAAAATACTCTCTCTCTCTCTCTCTGAAGTTGAATTCACATTTGGCATTATCTCAATTTCTTGTATCATCATTTTCATTTCCCTTAAAGTTTCAGTTGCTGTATACGAATTTCAAAGGGAAATCATTCCAAATTGTATTGGACTTTGAATTTGAACCACAGTAAATTCCTAAGTGATAACGAGCAGCCGCCTCCTTTCCTTCGACTACGGCTGATAACCGCATACTCTTTCATTCTACAAAGAGTCGAATTTCTGAACGTTTCGCCAACATTTTTCTTGTTTATGCACAGTACAAACATATACTCGTATACATATATATGTACATGTACATATACATACATACAGTGGCGGACAATGCAATAAGAACACCTTGCACTATAAAACTTCCATTGATTTTTTTTTATCGGACTGCTTATGGCAAAACCAGGTGCAGGGCAACCTGACTGCACTTGGCATTATCAACTGGCGCCAGCGCGCGCATAGCAAAAGTGACTGGCGAAGCTTTGTGGAGGCGGCCAAGACCGATCATCGGTTGTAGTGCCAGCTAAGTAAGTAAGTAAGCTTATGGCAAACAATTTTTATAGAGAAGCAAATGGTATGGTATATATTTTATAAATTCCTAGGTGGCAACACTACATTTAAATATTTTTTGGGGATTCTCAAACAAAAAAGTTGAAGCGAAGCACTCGAAGGCGGGCAATTCAATAAGAACAGCAGACAAAAAAATTTAAATGTTAAAAAGAAAACTTAAATTTGTTTATAATTTGTAGTGGCAAGCATTTAAATGGTAGCATTGAGGGTAATTCAACAAATTAAATGTAAACTATTTCGTAATGTCATGGGGTGTCGAGCAAAGCAGTGCAGCAAGGAGGAGCGTAGTTTAGTGAAAAAACTGGGAAATGAGGGACAAAGCATCCGCCAAATAGCTAAAACTATTAACAGATCCTCGACATTTGTCTACCAAACTTTATTACCTCAAAAATTTCATTGCCAGAGAGATAGGCCCCGCAAAACTACAAGTGCAGATGACAATCGCATAAAAATGTTGGCGGCACGCGATCCATTTAAGGCAGCTGGCGCAATTAGAGAGGAGATAGCGGTTCAAATTTGTGCTCGATCAGTAAGGAGACGTTTGGTGAAAAAAAACTGTATGGGAGAACAGCACGAAAAGTATCAATGTTGACACAGAGACATCGAAAGTGTCGCATAGAGTTCGCTGAAGCGCAAATTGAGTGGGATGGTTCAATTAATGCAAAAAAATGTCCTTCCGTATTATGGACAGACGAAAGCAAGGTGAATCTTGTTGGAAGTGATAGCTAACGTTGGGTTATACGCCCGAAAAGTGTAGAATTGAACTCAAAATATACTAGGAAGACGGTTAAGCATGGAGGTGGAAGCATCATGGTATGGGGATGCTTCTCTTACTATAGTGTGGGCCCTCTGTGTTGGATAAAAGAAACGATGGACAGATTTCTTTACGTAAACATCCTTCAGGAGGTGATTCTTCCTTATGTTGAATGGGAAATGACCCTAAAATGGCAAATGCAACGGGATAACGACCCAAAGCACACCTCAATCCTTGCGCGTGATTGGTTTTCCCATAATGGATTTCCCGTTATGACTTGGACTTCACAATCTCCTGACCTTAATCCAATCGAGAACTTGTGGAATAAGAGAAAGAGAATAGAAGATTGGCAGTACCAGAGCTAAAAACAAAGACGAATTGTGGCAAAGCATTCAAACATTCAAAGAGCGTGGTATTCCATACCCCAGGCTACTTGCGCGGCTCTGGTGGAATCAATTCCTAGAAGGTGCAAGGCGGTTTTAATTAACAAAGGCTATTCCACAAAATGTTAGCATTAGTGAACAATTTGAGCCAATATTTTATAAAACTTTTTTTATTTTTTTAAATGAAGTGTTCTTATATTTCTTTTTTTCTACACGGCACCACCTCTTGGCAGGCAATGGCAAACCTACAAGAGTAAAAATTGCTATGAAAAGCTTTTCACTTTGCCGTTCGCATCCGGCATTAAACTGTAGGTCCCTTCCATTCATGTAACACGCACAACATGAGTGGACGCAAAAAGCTCGGCCTAGGCCCTCCATGGGCTGTTGTGCCATTAAAAGTAAAGTAAGTTCTTATATTGTTTGACCTTTTGAAATGTGATTTTATGTATAACTTTTGAATTTATTTTTTTACCCTGAATTGATTTTGTTTTTGTTTTAAGAAAAAATTAAACTTATGAAATAAATGAATAAAAAGTAAATACCTTTTAAATTTATCATAAGCCTAGAGAAATATTTTTTTAAGGTTTTTGGTTTCAGAACAAGGTGTTCTTATTGAATTTTCCGACACTGTGTGGTGTATGTGCACATATAACAAACCTTTACAACAACTAACAAAATTTAAAAAAAACAAAAAATCACGCAAAATTCGAGTAGCTGAAGTTATAAATTTTGCGATAAAATTCCGATAAAAATAAGTAACATTCTTCATTTTGAAATTAATATTCTTTGCTCGAGTGGCGTCACTTGTACCCACTTATTTATGTCATACAATCATACTCGTATATACCATACTCACTTACTATTTGGCTAAGTGCCCAATTTTATATGCTGTCAGTGTAATAACTACTTGTGTGTGCTTGTGTGTGGCTGGCTGGCTGGCTGACTGGCTGGCTGGCAGGTTGGTTGTCTTTCAGCACTTATTAATAAATAGCTGGAACAATTTAACAGCACCGCCACAGAAAGAAATAATACAAAGAACAACAACAAAAACGTGGAACGTGGAACTCGCCAAATTATTTTAAAGAGACTGTGGCAAAGGCAAGCAAATATTTGTTTTTATTTTATTATCCGTAAATCTGAGAAAATTCATTTTATATCCGACGTTAACATTTCACAACGTTGCACATTATTATATTTTGTATACGTTTACGCCGTTTGTTGCTGTTGCTGTTGCTGTTGTTGTTTTTGTTATTGCAACCAACAACAATAAACAGTGATACTATGCCAATGGCAAATATGAAAGATGCATTTACTACATACGGCGACATTGCATTTTGTCTTTTGCGAGACTGAATAAATTTTGCACTTGTTGTTGCTTGCAGTCGCTTATTAATCCAAAGTTGTTTGCAGGAAATGGGTTAAAAGTGCAGCAGAAGCAGCAGAAGCAGCATTTGTACAGCAACAACAAATGCAGACAATAACAGCCGACAACAACAGCGACTTCTCTACAAGCAGACAACAACACTATGTACATGCATAGTTGAAGTAAGTACATAACAACTACAACTACAACTACAAAATACACTAGCGTGATATTAATGGCGCCCTTGTGAATCTCGGTACTGAGTGCGCGACTGTTAGCGTTGATTGTGATTATGTCGTGAATGCGCCATATTTAAGTGCGTCTCTATGTGGGCAGCTGAGAAAATGAGAGTATGAGGTGAACGCTCAATTTTGTAATTAAATGAAACTGAGTGTGTTTGTGTGTGTGTGTGTGTGTAAGAGTGTGTATGTGCGGCTATTAAAGGTTAAAGAATTTATTAAAATTGGTGGCGAAAAGACAACAGCAAGAGAAACAGTAAAAATTTATTCAGCTTTAAACTCATTAAACTTTTAAAGCGCATGTATTACTTTCCGTAACTTTAGCTGTGCTACTCATAATCTTAAGATTTCATGTGTAATTCGTTTGAAAAGTTTTCGAAAAGTTTTGCTACATACATACGCACACATTAACATATGTATTTCCCCACTAATGAGGAAGGTTCAGTAATGTGTTTGTGTGTTCGCCTCAGAAATTCCTCTCCAAAGCATAACAATTTAATTATCAGTAGCGAAATGTGTTTGTATGTATGTGTTATTTTCTGTTGCATACTCATACATACTTACCATATATATTTTGATAAGTGTGCAAGTGTGTGTATTCGTTTTCTGTACTCTCTCTCTCTCTCGCTCTCTCTCTCTCTCTCTCTCTTCCTCTCTCTCTTCCTCTCGCGCTAATTGAGATTGTCAGATCTCGCACTGTGGTAAGTTATTATTGGCATACATGTAATGTGCTTTTAGGCGCATATGTATGTAAGTGTGTGTGTGTGTGTGTGTGTGAGTGTCTTTCTGCCGACGTTCTTCTATGTATTTGTATAAAACGCTGCGCTCGCTACTTTTAACATTATTTTGTGTACCTACATTAATGTCAATTAAAATTTATCATCAAAGGAATTTCCTCCGCATAAAAATGTTTTAATTAAAATAATAAAACTTAAAACAAAAAGTAATATACCGATTTATTATTTGTTTTTTTTAATGGTTTTCTCATGCTCCCTTAGTATTTATACATTAATACAACACTAATTGGGAGCTAATAAAATATAATGACTCATGTACGGGTGTGAAATTATAATTGTTTTCCATCTACTTCTTACAGTAGATACCCTTATCTACTCCCTTATCCCTTATCCCTGATTTTTGAGTTTTATGCTAACATTTTCAGGCATTTGTGTTTCAAGAGAACATATTTATACTGAAAACTATTTTGTTGACGTTTATTATTAAACTCCACGTTTCAGTGTATTCATTTAATCTATTGATCATATTTTGTAAAGGCCATGGTTTTTAGGAAAAATACAGGTAGATACGCACACAATGAGGAGTGGCAATGGGATGGAAACGCGCTAGAAAAAGTCAAACATTATAAATACCAATCCACTCATGTTGTCCGTGTTATATTTTTGTTCATGAAAGGAAGAAACCTACAGTTTATTGCCGAATCCGAACAGCTCAGTCAAAAGCTTTTCATAGGAACTTTCTACTCTTGAAGGTTTGCCATTGCCTGCCAAACGGTGAGAAAAATTTGTTTGATCAACTTTTTCATTTTGCCTGTGCCAAGTTTTGAATCTCGGACACTCTGTATTGCAGGCCAACGGACTGGTCGCTGTTGTGTAGTGGTAGTGCGTTGGACTGCTACGCAGAGTGCCCGGGTTGCATGTAATTACCGCCTCTTTTCTATAGGATGAATCACTATGCGTTGTTGGGATTGGTTGATCTAGGGATTGTTTTCAAGTAGCAGGGAGCCAAGTTACTACTACAATTTTCAGCTACTATTTCTACTACTTCTTTTCTGCTACTTTTCTAATGTAATTTTCCACTACTACTTTTATGCTACTTTTCAATTATTATTTTCCACTAGCATTTCTACCACTTTTGTGCTAGTATTTTATAATAAAGGATGATTTTTCTTAAGAGTTTGGTTTTTGATTTGGATCGATAAATCAATTCCTGCCATTTACTTTTTAAAGATAATTTCACTTATGGTAAATGTTGCCCACTACGCAACGCTTTAAGTGGTCCGTCCATTCT